>CAWUFW010008241.1:202500-390000 GCA_963921515.1 Calotriton arnoldi
CCCATTGGTATTTCATGTTAAAACATATTTGTATAACCGCATGAATGCTAAAACGGGTATTAATTATCAACAACCTTAAAATCGCTACACTAATTTCCTATCGTATAATGAAGCGTCTACGTATTTTTCCCCCAATATAAAAGTATAGCAATAATAAAGTGCTTTTGTGCCTAGCAGCTCCAAGAGAAGTGCTTAAGTTCTTAAAAAGTGCTATGTGCATTATAGTGCAACTATAGTTTCATATTTGTGCTGATGGTGTTTAAAATTATTTACATATGTTTATCTGTATTTTCAGAGGTGTTTTGGATGATATAGATATGCTTTTGTCTGGTGGCTGTTTTTCTAAATCTCATAATTTACTAATCCCCTGCTTCTACTTTCACTGTGGTACATCTATGATGGTATACTTGGAGCTATCTTTACTCATATGTTGGGGGAGGTTATGATAATGTCCCCAGTTTACAAGAAATTATGGAGATCCTCTATTATTTAGCCCATTTGGAGCTTTACAGTCAAACTCCAAGATCATGCGTGGGTGGTGAGGGCATGGGGAGAGTGGGAGGGCATGGGTGGATGGGAGCGGGTGGGCATGTGGTTAGGTGGGTGGGCATGTGGGCGGGCATGTGAGGGTGAGGGTGGGGTGAGGGTGAGGAGTGGATGAGGGTGAGGAGTGGGTGAGGGTGAGGAGTGGATGTGGATGAGTCTGAGGGTGAGGAGTGGATGAGGGGTGGGAGAGGGTGAGGAGTGGGTGAGGGTGAGGAGTGGGTGAGGGTGAGGAGTGGGTGAGGGTGAGGAGTGGGTGAGGGTGAGGAGTGGGTGAGGGTGAGGAGTGGGTGAGGGTGAGGAGTGGGTGAGGGTGAGGAGTGGGTGAGGGTGAGGAGTGGGTGAGGGTGAGGAGTGGGTGAGGGTGAGGAGTGGGTGAGGGTGAGGAGTGGGTGAGGGTGAGGAGTGGGTGAGGGTGAGGAGTGGGTGAGGGTGAGGAGTGGGTGAGGGTGAGGAGTGGGTGAGGGTGAGGGTGAGGGTGAGGGTGAGGAGTGGGTGAGGGTGAGGGTGAGGAGTGGGTGAGGGTGAGGAGTGGGTGAGGGTGAGGGTGAGGAGTGGGTGTGGGTGTGGGTGAGGGTAAGGGGAGTGGGGGAGTGGGGGAGTGGGGGAGTGGGTGGGTGTGGTGGAATGAGGGGGTTGTGAGTGAGGGGTTGTGGGGGTGGGGTGGGGGTGGGGGTGGGGGTGGGGGTGGGTGGAGGGAGTGGGTGGAGTGAGGGGGTGGGGTGGGTGGAGTGAGGGGGTGGGGTGGGTAGTTTGGTGGGGTGGGTGGAGTGAGGGGGTGGGGTGGGGAGGGTGGAGTGAGGGGATAAGAACTTATATATTTTTTTTAGTCCTTCATCGAACAAAAATCAAAACACAAAACCGGGACACACTAACTCCAGGTTCCCCAACCTTGTCACCTCTTACTCCATAGCCTCTGGAGAACGAGGGCTACAAAGGTTGATGGAACTTACAGCACTTTAAAAAGTGCCCTTGGTGTGACTCGCAATGTCTCCGGTCTAATTTGCACAGTTTGTGTAATCTAGGTATTCTCTCCAGATCACAAGGACACAGTGTGCCTTCTGCTTGATGTTTCTCTACAAAGAGACTCTTCGGCAGTGTAGAGATTGACGTCAAGCACACATCACGATGCAGTGCCAATCCATAGGTGCCACGCCAGACATCTTTGGCGAGGCCGATTCCCCTCTGTGCCGAAGAACAGGAGGGCGTCAAATTTCAAGGCTTGCCAGCCCAGACCACAGGTTCTCCAATTCGACACCTCCGAGCCAGAAGAACTCTAGCCTGAAGGGACCCCAAGCTTCTCCATTTCTCTACCTCCCACTTCTCCTGCCACTTATGAACCCCTGCCTCCTCACCTCCCCACCCACTTCACCATTTCTACACCTAACGTCTGTGTTTTTTTTTTTGTGCATGGGCCCTGCGTTTGCTTTCCATGTTCACTGTGCCATAGGACTCAAACTGCACCCTACTGACCAAGCCTAAACTGGTCGGGGGTTGCTTGTGCTCCCTTTCTTTAGAGGGTCTTGCCTGGCAATTTGGGATGGGCTGTTCCCCATGACAGCAGGGACAGTACTGGTTTGCATAAGGTGGGCATCTGTTTAGAGTCCTAGTGGATGAAAAATGATGGACTGGATTGTCATTGAGCTATCGCCAGTGGCTGAGATTAATTTGAGAATTCCATCCACCGCCTGTTTGTGGTTTGCTTCTGAGCCAATCTATTGAAGAAAAAAAAATGTGCCTTGATGCACACTTAAGGTGTTTTTAATTTAGTGTGCCAAGATGGGTGTCTTCCATTTTGGAACATTTTATATAAATAAAGCACAAAAACAAAATAACCACCATTTTGTGACATGTCGTATGCATGGTGATGCTAGTGCTGCTCCCTAGTACAGCATAGGATACCCTTTGAGAGAGGGGGAAATAAACTAGTAGAATAAAGCTTTTCCACAAAAGAAATCAATTTTACGGACACATTAGAGTTGCTTGCAATTTCCAACTAACTTTGGAATTAGTCCTGCAGCACATTTAACTTTTCAATCTATTTTATTGTTGTGTAAATGTAAGACACTTTTATAATCCATTTAGGTACATTGCCATAATTTTATAAGATACATTCTACACTACCATTGACTTGAACATCAGTCACCACATTGGTGTATTTTGCTGCTTCAAATTTAAAATACAGGTCTTACAAGTCTGTCAGTCCTTAAGCGGGTGATTTACTTTTCTGCTCCAGTTTTGTGCTTACTAGGATGACCAGGCATAATATATAATCCAAGATTTCAACTTTTATCTTGTTTTACTTGAAGGCTATAGAATTTTAGTCTTTATTTTTCAGTTTCCATGAAAATGCCTCTTAAAACGCGTTTCAACCTTTTGCAGTCCAAGGATCATCAGAACAGACCCCTAGGACATTAATACGTCTGCCTTTAATTGGAAAGGTAGTCATTAATCCGGAGGTGCTCTTCTAGCTCTTGTATCTAGTGCAGCCGATAAAATGCTTAAGTCACCACTCGTTTTGTCTCTTTTTGCTTTGGGTATGTAGCATTGCGTCCATGGTGAATCCTACAGCTTCTTGTGGTGTTTCACCTCCATGGTACTTGGTGTGTGCAAGCTTGTCTTAGATTTGTTGCTCTAGGAAGCAGAATTCTCCTTCTTTCTATACATTATGCTAATGCTGTAGCCTCCTATAAGGTCTCTACGTTTAATTATTTTACTAGCTTGTACCTTGGGCTGGCATCCTGCCTATGCCTAGACAAAACTGCACAGGGTCCAAAACTTTGCAGCCATGATTATTGCCGCTCTAAAAGTTTCACTGTTTATGACCTGCGCACGGGCCTACGTAGGTTGGCATTTGAGAAAACACTCCTGCTCAAGGGCACTTGCTTGGTCCTAAAATCCTTTTATGGAACTTCAGTCTCTTGATTATCTACATGCTTTGGTTGGTATAGAACGTGATACTTAAAGTACGGCCCGGGGGGCGCATGTGGTCCTCATGACCTTTACATGGGGCATTGGGCAGCCGTTTACTCGACTCAGCACTAACATGAAAAAAAAAGTTAAATATACAGAAAAACACTCATTTAAAGGTTAATTGCAATTGGAGAAAGGAAGTAACTAGGCCCTTAACTTTAGGAACACCTTCATTTTTATAGACCACCACTAGATATACATGCTGTGCTTCCCCTACACCTACTTTACACACCCCGCTGGCATCAGTGCGGCCCTCGGTCACACCATAGACCAAACTTGGCGGCCCCGGGGAAAATGTTTGTGAGTACCCATGGTATAGACCTTCAAGATCTCTTTCCTCTGAGAACCTTTTTCTTCTCCATCCGTCAGTGTCGAGCATGAGCACTGAGGCGAAGGCAATCGTGTGGTTTCTCCGACTTGATGTTTGGAATAAGCCTGCCGTGCATTTACACTCAATTGAAGTGTATCACATCATTAGGAAGGCATTACCAGCAAGCAGGTTTGCTCTGATGTGTTCTAGTGTCATTCTTTACCTTTAACCAAAATTGACTAGCCCTGCCTTGCCTCGGTTGTGAAGTCTTTAGCACCTGTAAGTGCTTTTGGTGAGGGTGCTCTAACCAAATGGAGCAATCGGCATTTCTCTTCAACCTTGACTTTACTATACCAGTGAAATAGGGTGACCATTTGTGATTGGATGTGCAGTATTTTTTTTATGAATCAACTTGGTTGTTTTTTTTATTTTTTTTTTAGGTGAAATACATCAACCAATTAGTAGGACAATGAGCATCACCCCCCCCACATCATTGCCTTATTGTAATCAATCGTACATCACACTGCTCACCAGTGAGTCCATAATAGTCCCACCATTTGACCCAGATCGTGGAATGTTTGCGTGGGCATCCTCTGGTTATGTAAATGGGATTTTTCTTGCTTCGCGCACCAATCAATTACATGTCGGCACAATATTTTTTAAAGGTTGCTTACTGCAGCAGAGTAAGATTGGACTAAATTGCCCAGCAATTATATATGTTTACAATTCAATATTTATAATTTCACCTCTTGTGTAGGATCTTTAGTGCTCCGAAGTTCATATTGCCACACAATGTACGTTTGTTAATAAGGGACAGTTGCACCAGTTAAATGCTTTTTCTTTTTTCCCGTATCCTACAGACAGCTTAACTACGCACTGTAAATAGGACTGGGCAGGCTAAACAGCAGAAGCTGAGAGCATTGATCACATGATTGTCTCTTTGGAATATTGGGTTGCTACAGAGACCTCGAAGACCAATTTAGCTCTTTACATCAGAAGGCCAGTGCAGCTCTCTGGCTTGCTTAGCAGCAGAAATGACAGTCAAAAAATTGTCTTGTGTACCATGCCAAAGGGCTTAACTTTTAACATGTATGCTGAATGAAACCTGCTTTCCTCCCCAAAATTCCTGGTAATGTTTAGTACAATCCAGCCAGAATGTTGTTCCGTCAGCCCTCCACATTTTACCCATTTTATCTAGGGTTACTGTTAAGTTTCTGAAAAACCATGTAGATGGTTTCCATAGTTCAAAGCAAAAACGTACATGTAATTTGATGTTGCTACTGTTGTGTAATTTCATCTTCCAAGAGCAGACATTATCAAACTATCTGCAGGTATTGAAATACAGATATCCTTAAGTGCGCTACCTAAATTAGCTTATGCTCTCTTGAACCCCTTACTTCACACTAGTGATTATAACCGCATGCACTAGTTCATATGTTGTAAACCTGTTTAACTGTGGTTGTGTGGGATATTGTTTTCATTACTTTAAAGCTATCCTTCACAGACTGAATCTATGTCCAAACATGCACTTGCTTCTCTGTACCGACGGATATGTGAACGCCTTGGATTTGACCTTGTGTCACTTGAAGGGCTTCTGTAATTTACTTTTTAGGTAAAGCCGGGGCAGCGCATGCGCTACGAGACATGCTGTATTTATTATATGGGCTTTCAACACACCCAGTGCTTTTGGTGGGTTGGTTGGCCTGCCTTTCATAACTCCTTTACTCTGGTTGGTCAATAGTGTCCATCTGTCTCGTGCTTGGATCCCTCCCAGTGGACATCAATGATTGTTTTTTTTGGTTGTGCTGCTCTGGCCATATGTTGCCTCCTCGCTCGCACCCCCTCCCGTCATTGCTGCCCTCAGTTAATCTCCCCAATGCCGCCCCCACCTCCCGTGTTTAACATGCATTGTGCCTGCCCCTTTTTAGGTCTCGCAGACCTAGTGCTGGAGCACGCATGCGCCCCTCGCTTTGCGGGGCTTATTGTCATCGATACGATTTCAGAAGGGGACTTGAAGCCCCGCCCATCATTCCCATTGTCTGGCGTCATCATTTATGCAAAACGCTGGCCTCCGATTTGAAAATGAGGCTTTTTTGTTACCGCCCTGTCTCCTTTTGGCCCCGCCCACCCGGACTGGATCTTTTACTTGCGGCGTTATACTGTCTCCTATTAGTGGGTAAGCACTATTTTGTTTTCATTCGGCTTTGCAAATGCTTAAGCCGCGCGCCGGAACAAATGTGGGTTTTTTTTTTGTAAGTGCTGCGACGTCGTGAATTTTTTTTTTTTTTTATGCGCCAGACCACTGCAGACTTAACATGGCGGCCGCGCTCCGTTTATTTATTTTTACTTTAATTCGGAACGTGGCGCCCGCTTGATGGACACCGCCCTCCGTTTATTTTTACGCCTTATTTGCATTGAGCTGGCGGGTTCACGCTGTGATTAGAAGCAGTGTTTCTCTCCTGTCACAGCAGGGTTTCTCTCCTGTCACAGGAGCATCTGTGATGCCCCGCTCCTCTCACAGGAGCTGTCGGTGACGTTGCACTCGTTCACCTCAGATGCGTGATGCAGCCGTGTTGTACACCATTCTCCTGGTAGGCCGACTGCGTCTGTCACCCAAACCTCCACGCTTTCCTGCCGCCTTTGAGGTTTGCACCTTCAGTCGCTGGCTGTCTCTCAGCGGAGTTGACTCCATGCGTGGTAGTGTGGGTAGACCTCCGCTGGCAGAGCCCAGCCAAGCTTCCATACTGATTTTGGAAGCTGTGAACAGGTACGTGTTTACGCCCGGCGGGCATGTGATTATTTTTACGGTGTGCGTTGTTTTCATTCTCCCAGCGGGAATAGTCACTGGTTTCTCTGTCCTGCAGCCTGAGGTTGGTGGTTGGCGCCTTTTATCTTCTGCATGGCATGTCCACTCGGTGTGCAATTATAGAAGTGTCTGAGCAGGGAGATGATTAGAAGGAAGGCCTGTATTTTGAGAGCATGTGCTAATTTTGGGGTGCCGTTTGAGAATAATTTGTGGCGAGGGTCTAAGGTTTTTGTACAAGGAGGTCACCTGGATTCTAACCTTTAAGTGTGTGATTGTGTGTGTGTGTGTGTGTGTGTGTGTGTGTGTGTGTGTGTGTGATTGTGTGTGTGATTGTGTGTGTGATTGTGTGTGTGATTGTGTGTTTGATTGTGTGTTTGATTGTGTGTTTGATTGTGTGTGTGATTGTGTGTGTGATTGTGTGTTTGAGTGTGTGTTTGATTGTGTGTTTGATTGTGTGTGTGAGTGTGATTGTGTGTGTGAGTGTGTGTGTGAGTGTGTGAGTGAGTGTGTGATTGTGTGTGTGTGATATCCAGCGCGTTATTAGCAAACTGCATTCATAAAACCATATACTCACTAGGGCCCATACATCTACACTAATACTTACGCTGGGTTTATCAGTTGTTACTCTTATCAAAAATCCCTGCTACCAATTACCTTCTGATTGAAGAGTAATGACTTACCAATGAATCCTTTGCTAATTGGGAAGTTTAAAATGAGTGACATTCATTATAGTACATAATCCTGAAATAACCACTGAGTCAGGAATTTTAAAATGTTTATCTAAAGATTTAGCAGAGTAAAATACAGAGCCACATGGTACTTAATCGTAATACCCAAGATTAAGCATAGAAACGATTATTACTAATCAAATGACGGTGTTTAAAGAAAGGGAGAAGATTGAGACAGCAGCGCAACTAAAGGTTGCATTATATTTACCTAAGTGCGAGAACCAAACCCCTTAGCCAAGGAGTTGAAAGAATAGGACCCAGGAAGGATGAAGAGCAAAGACTTCTTCCAGGATCAGGACCGGACCGGTGACCTCTCTACAGCGACGCCTGCGTCGTTCCCCTCTCTGATACTCGACTTCTCTCGATTCTCCCGTGCCTTCCTTCTAATGGACTCCGCCGCCCCCTCCTCAGGACCTCTTCTGGACAGGCATTCAGTCAGCAACCGATCAGCATGGCAGTCTGGAGCTAAAAGCACTCTGGCAGCATGGACGCCTGTTCTTCGTGAACGCATGCTCTAACTAATTAACTAATGCTATATTCCATTATACCCTTCTACGCCCATGTACCTCCCCTTAATGTTGCTAAAATATGGGACCACTACTTCTGATTGGACAGGGGGTGGATTCTCGCACCATATCGATTTGGCCTAAATTGTAAAGCCTATTGTCTTTACGTTCCCACCCCTTCAAATTAATACATTCGCTTTATTTCCCACCCGTCTCACGACAAATGTTATACATTTTACAGGGGAAAAGTATCATTTTGTCCACAGAAGACAAAGTACAGCATCTTTGGCCAATGGGTCATGGCCTTGGGAGACGTCCAAGTTGACTTCACTTGGCAGGCACACAGGATACATGCGCAGAACCATCGTCTCTCGAGTTGCAAGTCACCAACCCAGGCCCAAGTTTACGAACTAATAAAGTGCAAGAAGAAAAATATTAAAATCACAAAATGTTTCACTGTATGCCCACTTTTCCTACTCTATTCCCAATTAATTATAATACTGTCCTGCATTAGTAGCGTTAAGAAAACGACAATTTAATAATGACATGAGAGCAAGCTGAAGCATGTGAAAACATCAAGCAGCCATTTTAATGCATACTGCGCAGAAGCAGAAGTTTCCCACCAAGCAAAGAAAGACGTCACACCATGTGATCAGGTTGCGACATGCGCAGTGAGGTTCCCGCGCTTTAGCGGCCATTTTGGATTACAGACCAACGTTATTCTTTAGTAAAACACTTATGCAAGCTTCTCTCCCCTTTGTGTAGTGTATGCAAAGGTTAGTCTTAACAATACAATTTTAATAAATTAATACTATGAGGAGGATTGCGTACAAGCAAGTTTCATTTATGAAACCTTGCTCCATCAATCCCCTCTCTGATGGCGTTTCTGAGCCATCAAAAACACTACCCTCAATCAGATGCCAACTTCTAGCAATTCGTTTCATTCTCATTTTTACATTTTCTGTTTTTCACATTCCCTTTCAACTTTTTGTATAATTCACTTCTCCATTCTTCAAGTTCTATTTCATCTAGTTTTCTCTTTCCTTTTCCTGTCACTTTATATGTTCTATTCTTTCTACAGCATTTGCACCATATTGTTATTGCCAAAATTATTATTGCTATCCCTGCTAAGGGTACTAATATTTGACCTATAAGTCCTTTCCCTATATTAGCAAACCAGGTTCCAATTGACGAGATACTATTTGTCAATCTTTCCCATACACTATCAACTTCCAGTGGTTTAAGTTCCTTCTCAAGTTTAGTTATATTCTGTATGTACGTTCCAATTTCTGCACTCTTATCAGGAATATAAGTGCAACAATGTTTCGTTTTCAATAATTTACAGACTCCGCCCTCCTTTGCCAATATAATATCAAGAGCAAGACGATTTTGCATTACCATAGATCTAATCGCAACCATTTCCGCATTAATCATTAGAAAACCTCCAGCAGTATCCGTTGATAAACGATCAACCACTGTAGACAATTTACATATTTTCCTTGAGTTCAGAATTATTCCCACTGAAGGTATCAATGCACCAAATATATCACCTACAATTTCTGAAAAACTAGCTCTTTTACTACGTGTTAATTCGTTATTGTTTTCATTGCTCTCAGTGTTTCTTTTTACGTGGTATATCTTTGGAAATACTATTCCAAAATAACAACTTCCATACCACCGTGCAGGAAGCCTAAAGTAAGCCTTATTCCCACACACATAATAGATTCCAGGAAAAACGGAATCTGTTCCTCCTTTTAGTCCCCAACCTCCAAGAATTAAAAAATTGTGTTCACATTCACTGGTACCGATGAAAACATTATTATAATCAGTCTTTAACCTATGAAGACAAATTTTTCCTGTCTTTACGAAATCCAGAGCCATAGCAGCTTGAGCCTTGCCAGGTGTGTAACTACCTTCTTTCTCAGCCCAAGGTGGTAAATGAGCCTTATGCTCAGAAGCTTTCTTTTGAAAATCTTGTCTTCTATCTTCTACTAAATTCAAAAATATCTTTTCTTCTTCAAGTAAAGAACATGTTAGATTGTGTCTATGTGCATGTGTTATGTCTATTGATTTCATTGTTAAGAAAAATTCTCCCATAAACTGTGCATCTTGACTACTAAGTACTGGGTTCATACTCTTGCGAATCGGAACCTCAGAAAATATCACATCTAAATTTGAATAATAATTCTGAAGTCTCCCTGTTCTATAAAATAAACTAGACAAAACACTACATGATATGCCATATGTCAGTGGCAAATGGTGATATGTTAGACCTTCTGCTACTGATTCGGGTAACTTCATACAGACGTAACAATTACTAACTTCCATGGTGTCTACATATTGAAACAATAACTTTGTGAAAACATTTAAACTAGTGTTATCAGCTATTTCATGATGAATTTCTACCTCATCTTCTGCCATTAGTTCTACTCTTGCCCTTCATGTTTGCTGTCCTCTCTTTAGTCTCATTATTAATTTTTTTATCTACTATCATAAGGTAAGGAACTGCTACAATCAGGACTAACCATACTAGAAGCACCATTACTAGACTACATATGCATATTGCACAGCATCTTCTACAACATTTCTGTTTTGGTCTCCCAGTAACTCTATCGTCAGGCATTTTTCGACAAGGAAGATTGCTCTTCTTATCTTTTCTTCTTTTCTTTAGCTTATTCTTTTGCTTAGTCAGGGTGGTCTTGTTTCTTCTTCGTACGTCAATTCTGCACTTGTTCCTTTGCCACCACTGTCACTTGACTCTGAGCTTTCAAAATCTTCAAGGATGCTATAAGTCCATTCAGGACCCTTGAATTTGTTATTCACAAGTTTCAGTCTTTTACTTCTTCTTTTCGCAGTTTTATGTTCTTGTTCAGTTTGACTTGTCACTTCATTCACTTGATCTGGATCTTCACTTCTGGTTGTTATGTGGTACTTCACTCTTTTAATGACACTCTGCCAATGATCTCCTTTTCTTGTTTTCTTTGTTGGCACTGTTTCTTTGTTTTCGTCTTCAGCGATCTCGTTAATTTCACTGTTTAGTACTGCTTTGTTTTCTTTGATCACTGTGTTTCTTGTTTGCTCCTTTTCAGGTCTAATTGGTTTCTCTAACAGCTCCGCTGTGAGTTTCCAATAACTGACCTTGTTCTTTATTTATTTCTTCAAGTTCATGTTTTTCAAGGTTTTCTTCTTCCGTGTACTCTTCTTGATCTAACTTGTTCTGATCAGGGCTTATTGCACTGTGAACTTCTGCAGCCTGACCGGATTCTTCTAGATCTGTCTGTCCCTGTTCAAAGTCTATTAGGTTTTCACTGTTTTGAGTCCAATTTTCTTTCCATATCTGACCTTGCTCAGGTTCTCTTATTGTCTTTTCTTCTTGTACCTGAGCTGCTTCTTCTTCACCTATCTGATCTTCTTCAATTTCTTCCAATTTCGCTTGACTTCTTGTTCTGTGGTATACTTCAGGAACTTCTACCACTGGTATCCAATCCTGACTTGTGCTCGGTTGTTCTTATTCAGCTTCTCTTGAATCTCGAGCCTGAGATTCCTCCGCTGGGCAACCTTCAGCTTCCTCAGTGATTGATGCTGTCTGAGGATTTTCTTCTTCAGGATCTGGCACTCTTTTGGTGTGGCTTACGTGAATCCAATTAGGAAATCCGGCACACTTCACTGCTGTATTTGTTGTCAGTATGACTTGACACGGTCTGCCCCATCTGGGTGATAGACACGTTTCTCTGGTGTGATTCTTCACTACCACCCAATCACCAGGATTCAGATCATGTTCTTGTTCAGGCTGCCTGGAAACTGCGTCTTCTCCAACCTGATGAGAGACAGAACGCACTAGGTCAGCCAATCCTTTGCAATAGTCCAGAACCATATCATCAGATATATTCACCAGTTTGTTTGTGGGTACATGTGTTTGTCTCATTGCTCTTCCCATCATTATTTCATGTGGGCTCAATCCTGTGTTTCTGTCAGGTATACTTCTGAGTCCCATTAGAACAAGTGGCAATGCATCTGGCCACTCTAATGATGTTGATGCACACTTTTTTCCCAATCTTGACTTTATAGTGCCATTCAATTGTTCAACCACTCCAGAAGCCTCTGGGCGATATGCACAGTGCAGTTTCTGTTTGATTTGAAATGCTTCACAGATTATCTGGATCACTTCACTGTTAAAATGTTTTCCTCTATCTGATTCCAAAGTTACTGGGAAACAAAACCTAGGTATGAGCTCTCGTAGCAACAATTTTGCCACTGTAATGCTGTCATTTCTCCTAGTAGGGTAAGCCTCCACCCACTTTGAAAACAGACACACTATGACTAGTACATATTTCAGCCCTCTACATGATGGTAACTGTATGAAATCAAACTGAAGTCTCATAAATGGACCCTCTGCCTTTCCAATTTTCCCAAATCCAATTACTGTCTTCCTCCCCTGATTATGCATCTGGCAAGTTAGACATCTCTGGCAAAGACTCTCTGCAACAGCCCTGAATTTGGGATTGTACCAATTTTGTCTGAACAGCCTAATCATTGCATCTCTCCCTATGTGTGTGTCTCCATGATGCATTCTAGCCATTTGTGAGAGTAAACAGTCTGGCATGACTGGTCTGCCATCAGCACTGATCCACACTTCATCATCTCCTCTTTGGGAGCAACCCACTTTGATCCACAAATTCTTCTCACTTTCATCAACTTCATCTTGCAATTTTTTTACGTCATTCCAAGTTTCAGGTGGCATATACAGCATAAGTTGGCAGCTGATTCCCATTCTTTCCACCCTCTTATTGACTGACATTCTGGCTTTGGCACAATGTTGAGCCACCAGATCCGCATATCTGTTGCCGACTACCACCCAGTCATCTCCTGACTGATGTGCGGCACATTTCACCACAGCCAATTCTTTTGGTGCTTGTATTGCTTCTAGCAAATCCCTTACAAATTGACCATTTTTGATTGGGGATCCTGAAGAAGTCATGAAATCACTCTGCATCCATAGTTGGCCAAAATCATGCACAACCCCGTAACCATATTGGCTATCTGTAAATATGGTCACTCTGATTCCTCCCAATTTTGCAAGCTTTTATCAAAGCAATCAATTCAGCTACTTGTGCAGATTTGACTCCTGGTAAATAGAATGCTTCAATTATTCCAGTTAATTCACATACCGCATAGGCAGCAGTTAGTTTACCATCTTCATGTCTTTGACATGAACCATCGACAAATAGCTCCCTGTCTGGCTTTTTAAGAGGCTGTTCCTCTATATCTGGGCGTGGTTTTGTACATAATTCGGTAATTTGTATACAATCATGTTCATCGTCTTTTATTCTCTCATGGGTTTGGTAGTAAGGTTGCTGGATTTATTATAGTACACCTTACCATGCTCACATTTTCAGCACCCATTATTATTCTTTCATATTTAGTCAGCCGACTAGGAGTAAGATGCTGAGTTCGGGTTCTTGTTAAGAGAATGACAACTGCATGCGGAACATACACCTTTACAGGATGTCCCATCACAATTGACTCACTTTGTTCAATACTCAAACAAGTAGCCGCCACTGCTTTTAGGCATCCTGGCAACGCGGCTGCTACTGGGTCTAATGTAGCAGAAAAATATGCTATAGGACGTCTTTCTAGTCCATGTCTCTGAGTTAAGACAAAGTGCACAATTTTCTCGCTCATGACAGAACAATGCAAATTCTCTCTAATAATCAGGCATGCCTAAGGCAGGTGCTGAACATAGGGCATTTCTCAATTTTACAAAGGCTTCAACACTTTCATCCTCCCACTCAACAGGGTCCTTTGCTTTCTTTTTTGTCATGTTAATTAATGGTTTAGCTAACACGGAAAATCCTGGTATCCATTGTCTGCAGTAACCCACTATTCCTAAGAACATTCTCACTTGTCTTTGGGTTACAGGCATTTGCATTTTCTTTATCAATTTTACCCTTTCAGCTGTTACTCTTCTTTTTCCTCTCTCAATTTGGTGTCCCAGATACTTAACAGCTGTTGTACAGAATTGCAATTTTTCAGGTGAGACTTTATGCCCTTCTTCTGCCAAAAGATTTAATAATGCTATGGAATCAACAACACAGTCCTCTCTAGTGTTCGATGCCACCAATAAGTCGTCGATATATTGGACTAAAACTGAGCTTCCTGGCATCACTAGTTTTTCAAGGCACTTTTTCAGTATCTGGTTGAAAATAGAAGGACTTTCTGTGTACCCCTGAGGAACACGATTCCACACATAAACCTTGTTCTCAAATTTAAATGAGAAAAGATACTGCCTGTCTGGATGTAATGGTATTGAAAAGAACGCTTGACACAAATCAATTACTGTGAACCATCCTGCACTCCACGGAATCTGGAATCTGCAGGATTTGGTACTATGGGACAACATGGTTCTACAATCTTATTTATTTTCCTCGGGTTCTGAACAATCCTATATTTCCCACTAGGTTTCTTTAATCCCATTATTGGTGAATTACATGGGCTACTCATTACTTCTTTTAGTATGTTTTGTTCTACCATTCGATTTATTTCTTCAATGACTCCTGCTTTTACTTCTGCACTCATTTTGTACTGTCTGGTATTTGGGAAAATTGCACCTTCCTTTACAGTAATTTTAACTGGATCTATTTTAGCCATAAGTCCTACTTCTTTTCCGGTGAAATCCCATACTATGGGGTTTACTGTACCCTTTAATTCTTCTGGCAACTCATCTTTTGTTATTAACGAAAACATCTCGTCTACTTCTGTACCTTGTTTTGCAATCATAATTTTATATACATGATCTTCATCTGGTGTCTGAACTGCCACACCATCCGGTGTGCAGAAAATGGTACAATTCATCTTGCACAGCAAATCCCTACCTAATAAGTTCACTGGACTAGAATCACATACTACAAACTGATGCATTTCTCTGAAGTTTCCAATTTTAACTTCCATTGGTTCGGTAAGAGGTGTTCTAATTCTTTGATTAGCTACCCCTACTACTTGGATATCTTCACCAGAGAGAGGAAGGTCTGGGATGTCTGCTGATCTCACAGTAGACCTGGTAGCACCAGTGTCCAAAAGGAAAGTAATATCATTACCTTTCACATTCCCTTCAACATATGGACCAGACTGATCTACCTGTAAGGATGCGCCAAGTACGCACTCCTTCTCCCCTCTCCTAGGCACCGTCATGGACTGAATCGACAGAAATCGTCCTGCAAAAGAAATTGTGATGTCATATAATCATTCTTACCACTTCCTCCTGGATATCCGATGTCTGTACCATGCTTTCCTCTGCTTACATTACCCTGAATAGGTGCGGGTGGTAACTGACTCTGAGGATTTACACCCTGCTGTGAGTCATTCTGCGTCTGTGGATTTTGATTTGGGCCATTATTATTCCGAATCTTTTTACACTCGTCCTTCCAATGCCCCAATTTTCCGCATCCATGACAAGGAAATTTCTTTTTAGCTTCTTCTTTACTCATTCGTCCTCTAAATTTTCCACCATTCCCAGTATCGCCACTCGTTCCAGAATTTTTTCCTTGATTTGCACTCGGATTTTCCAAATTAATTCCTTGTTTCTCTGCCATTTTCACCTGAGCCCACATCACTTTTTCCTGCAATTTCTTGTCTATCCTCAATATCGTCTCCACAATATTTTGCATATTTCAGAATTTAATCTATGGGCTTTCCCTGCCAACACAGCATGTGTTGTTTAATCATCTGGCAAATCTCCGGCTTCAAACCGTAAACAAACCGATACACAAACTGACTCATGTTTTTGTCTCCAATGTCCTCAAATCCACTATACTGTTTAAATACCTGTAATAAACGCTCATAGTAGGAATGCACTGATTCATTCGCTTCTTGGGTAGTTCGATCTATTTTTACCCAATCTGTTGCTTTCGGTGGTATTTTCCCTTTCAGGTAAGTTATCACTTGCTGATACTTTTTCATTGCATCATTTGACGGGGCACCTGTCTTCGGATCTCTAGGATATTCATCACTAGGCCAATCAACTGTAATTTTACAATCTGTCCACAAATCGGCAGGTACCACTATGTCAAACAACCCATCTAAATCCTTCAACAATACCTTTGACACCTTCACAAACCTATCAACCTGCTTGTACCATTCAATTGGTTTTTCTCTCAATTTTGGAAAATCATTCGTAAATGACAAAATATCCTGTCTGCTCCATGGGACATGTACATATCCTCCTCCCGCAACTTCTCGCATTGGATACATTTGATCTGGTTTCCCTATTTCCTTCATCACATATTCTGATGCTGTTCTACTTGTTCGTGCTTCTTCCTTTTTCTTGGCCCACCTAGTTTTCCATTTATCTAGGTCTCCCCATTTTTGCAAAACTAACATTAATTCTCTTATTTGTAATCTTCTTCCAGAGGCATTCATATTTTCTAAATCTTTGTCTGAAAATTCTGCTCTATAGGGTTTCTGTAGTACCTTTGATCTCCCTATTTCTATTCCCATCTGTAGTGCTAAATTGGATAATTTTTCATGGAATATCCTTACATTTCTGGTGATACTCCTACACAGGAACAATAATTCTTCTTCATCATAGGTATTTAAGCGTTCTAGTCCTACATTTCCTGCTATTATTTCTTCTAATTCGACTTTCAATTTATGAATGTCCATTATTTTCGGAGGTGTGCACTGTTTAACTGACCCTTGCACCCATCTTTCTAGATCTTCAGGTGTTACTATGGTAGCACTTTTTGCTCCCGATGAAGTTACTAAACTTGCATCTTTTGAACCTCCAGGTACATCTTTTCTTGGAGTACTATTTACAGAACCTCTAATAGGCAAGTCCATAAGTGATATTGTGGATTCAGAGTCACTAAATTGATCCTCAATTATAACTGGAGCTTCAGGTCTGGGATTACTCACAGGAGTATGTGCAAGTATCGGTGGAGGACAGCTTCCCTGAGTACCATATAATGGAACTACTGGACCAATTGTTACTGGTATGGTCAACGAATCAGGATGTACTTTTATCTGAGTTATTTTCTGTATTAATTCTGCTCTGGTCTTTTCTAGGGCTTCTTTTTCTTTGTCATGAAGTATTCTACTCGTGGTGAATTCATGCATTACCTGTGGCACTAATGGAGTTTTTGGTGGTGCACTTTGGGTGCATCCACTTGTCCCTTCCTGATATGGTGGGGGATTTCTTAACATTTCCTCCATAAATTAGTCTTCAGACTCCTCATTTCTCATTAAATGTTTTGTCTTTTCTGTGCATTTACTTCCTAATTTCGCCTCTGCTGAAAACAATGGATATAATCCTTCTGTAATCATTGCCCTTCTCCATTGTTTCATCTGACCGTCCCTAGACTCGCGTAGATATCTGGGAAAAAATCCTGGATAACTCCTATTACTTCTAGATCTATTCCGCTCAAATGCCTCGGTTTCCCATTCTTCTAGAGCTTCGTACTGAGTTAATCTAGGTCTGGGTTCTAAGTCATTCATCCTCAATCTCAAGTTTTGTAGAATTCGCCCATTGAACGTGCCATTCTCTGGAAATGCTAATATTCCATCATTTTTGGTATATTCTATCCAATTCTCCATCCATACACAAGTATGATAACCTTTCTCCATCATCATAAATGAAGCGGGCGTTTTAGCTGGTGGAATAATAATTCCTTCTCTAGTTTTGAGTGGTTTATCCTTTTTTAAAATAGTTCTTAATCTTTTGCAGAAAGGACATTTTTCTCTTCTCTCCGTACATTCTATCTAATCTTCGGTGTACAAAGTTATATTCTGCAAAACCTAGGAATCTCCTATCCGGACGAGTTCCTGTTAAAGTCGGATCGCGTTTTAACATGCAATCTTTATCCACTAAGATTTTAGCTTCTAAAATATCAACCAATCAAGTCTCTGCTAACTTTTATTTCTGAACCAATCCTTGCGCGGCCTTTTGGTGACATTTATCTGTCAACCCCTCCTTTACAATCTGCTCTTTTCTGTCCTTGCTGGTTTAACCAATCCCAGCGCGGCACCTGTGATGTCAGTACTACTCCTGACCCCTCCTTTACAAGGGTTTTCCCACACCTGCGGATTCAACCAATCGCAGCGTGGCGTTTTGTGACGTCAGCTCCCTCTCCGGCAACTGACCCTCCCTTTACAAAAAATTTACGCAAACTTATTTTCTCTATAAATCTTAATTAAATTTCAGTAACAACATAAAACATTCGCTATCGTGCCATTTTCTCTAAAATAGAAAAGATAGTTTCTTCCACACTTTAGTAAAACCTTTCCGTTTACTTAAAACATACACTACGAGTAAAACACTTCCGTCTACTCTTCACACAAGCTCCAGAAGTACCTGTTACTTCTCCAATGTTACCCTTTCTAGGTGATATAACATCAAATTTTCATCAGCGTACCCTTTTTGCTATTACTCACACGCATAGAGTCCCTAACGAGTACTGAAAGTCCTGCTTAACTTTTCAGTACTAATTCTGCCTGACAGATAACCTCACTGCAGTATGGCTTCCACTTACTATCCGCTATTCCTTTTACCCTGGGGTATTCTGGACAACATAAAACAAAACTCAAAATTTAAGCGGATGTTAGTCCATAAAAATACAGATAAAATTCTCATTACCCAATTAACAAAGAGTAACCATCCTCTGATTACCAGAAAACTGATCCAGCGCGATATTAGCAAACTGCATTCATACACCATATACTCACTTGGGCCCATACATTCACACTACACTAATACTTACGCTGGGTTTATCAGTTTACTCTTATCAAAAATCCCTGCTACCAATTACCTTCTGATTGAAGAGTAATGACTTACCAATGAATCCTTTGCTAATTGGGAAGTTTAAAATGAGTGACATTCATTATAGTACATACTCCTGAAATAACCACTGAGTCAGGAAGTTTTAAAATGTTTATCTAAAGATTTAGCAGAGTAAAATACAGAGCCACATGGTACTTAATCGTAATACCCAAGATTAAGCATAGAAACGATTATTACTAATCAAATGACGGTGTTTAAAGAAAGGGAGAAGATGGAGACAGCAGCGCAACTAAAGGTTGCATTATATTTACCTAAGTGCGAGAACCAAACCCCATAGCCAAGGAGTTGAAAGAATAGGACCCAGGAAGGATGAAGAGCAAAGACTTCTTCCAGGATCGGGACCGGACCGGTGACCTCTCTACAGCGACGCCTGCGTCATTCCCCTCTCTGATACTCGACTTCTCTCGATTCTCCCGTGCCTTTCTTCTAATGGACTCCGCCGCCCCCTCCTCAGGACCTCTTCTGGACAGGGATTCAGTCAGCAACCGATCAGCATGGCAGTCTGAAGCTAAAAGCACTCTGGCAGCATGGATGCCTGTTCTTCGTGAACGCATGCTCTAACTAATTAACTAATGCTATATTCTATTATACCCTTCTACGCCCATGTACCTCCCCTTAATGTTGCTAAAATATGGGACCACTACTTCTGATTGGACAGGGACAGGGGGTGGATTCTCGCACCATATCGATTTGGCCTAAATTGTAAAGCCTATTGTCTTTACGTTCCCACCCCTTCAAATTAATACATTCGCTTTATTTCCCACCCGTCTCACGACAAATGTTATACATTTTACAGGGGAAAAGTATCATTTTGTCCACAGAAGACAAAGTACAGCATCTTCGGCCAATGGGTCATGGCCTTGGGAGACGTCCAAGTTGACTTCACTTGGCAGGCACACAGGATACATGCGCAGAACCATCGTCTCTCGAGTTGCAAGTCACCAACCCAGGCCGAAGTTTACAAACTAATAAAAGTGCAAGAAGAAAAATATTAAAATCACAAAATGTTTCACTGTATGCCCACTTTTCCTACTCTATTCCCAATTAATTATAATACTGTCCTGCATTAGTAGCGTTAAGAAAACGACAATTTAATAATGACATGAGAGCAAGCTGAAGCATGTGAAAACATCAAGCAGCCATTTTAATGCATACTGCGCAGAAGCAGAAGTTTCCCACCAAGCAAAGAAAGACGTCACACCATGTGATCAGGTTGCGACATGCTCAGTGAGGTTCCCGCGCTTTAGCGGCCATTTTGGATTACAGACACGTTATTCTTTAGTAAAACACGTATGCAAGCTTCTCTCCCCTTTGTGTAGTGTATGCAAAGGTTAGTCTTAACAATACAATTTTAATAAATTAATACTATGAGGAGGATTGCGTACAAGCAAGTTTCAATTATGAAACCTTGCTCCATCACTTTATTAAAACAAGTTGATTCAGATTGCCCTTTTGTATATTTGTGGGTGGTGGGATGGATGTATAAATTGCCCGGGCGTTTGGAGTTGTCAATTGTGCATCTTGCTTGTTTATCTTTTTATTGTCCATGTTTGATGGGTAATTGATTTTTTTTTTTTTTTTTTTTTTGTTCAATGTAATTTTTATTATTTTCAATAAACCAAGAGAATGTAAGTCAAAATAAAAACAGACAGTGGTACATTATATTTGGTTAATAAGTGTAATCTACATCAACATAATAGTTTTTAGGAGAACAATACTGCATTGTTGATAATATGCATTAACAATGTCTCCTATTTGCAAATACTTGAGCTAAAATACTTTGAGTCATTATATTGGGAACCACGAATATCATATAACAGGAAAAACCCAAAAGCGAATCGAGTAATAACTCGCTTAGAAGAGGAGAAAACATGTTGGAGGTGAAGTCAGACTAGGGTTATAGCCTGGATCGATGCACTAAACAATGAGGTGACATCTATTAAGGATTAGATATACATAGGAGACAACACGCTTTTAACTTGATTATCAGTGAGAAGTAAAATTTGTATCGGTTTAGTATGATCTAATTTACTCCATGACTCTTCGGTGTTACTTGAGTTGGATCCAGTGTTTGAGATGGTGTTGTCCTGGAATGGCATGGGGAGAAAAAAAAACGATGGATTTAGGCCCAGATCTCTGTACTGGGATGAATGTTTGACATTGTTCAACATTTTGTCCATCAATTGTTCTTTTTGCAGTCGTCCAGTGAGATGTCAGCAGCTTGGTGGCCAGGTGGTCCATAAATCAGATTTTGTACAGTTGTAATGTCTGTGCATGGAAGGGTTTTCTTTTTGATGGGTGTAAAGGGAAACTGGCAGAATTGCCCATAGTGAGAACATTCCTGTTTTAAGTGAAATGGCTGCATCAAAAGTTGTATTTACTCCATTTTTGTTTTTTTCCAAGGCCACCCGCATTTAAACTTTCCAACAAAGATCTTTCTCACAAGATGTCTACATTGGAAGGCAATGTAGACATCTTATGGCAATGGTTAACTTAAGCAAGCATTTGCGAGACTTTGAGCTACTGGCATTGTAAATGACGAACCTTTTATCTATGTGTTGGTTTTGAAAACAGATAAATAAAAGGCATTGTCATTTACAATGCCAATGGCTTAACATTTCGCAAATGCGACACCTATTGCATTGTAAATGCTTGTTTAGCCCGGTTCTGGTAGATCTTACCTACCAGGTCTGTCCTCATTAGACCGGTGCTGGATTCGGCACGCTCCCCCTTATCCTGGTGCTGGATCGCTGGATTGACTGTGCCGTGCACCGCTGGTTAACAGAGCGCGTGGAATGGGTAAATTGAGCAGGAGGAGTTTGCAAGATTTTTCATGTGGGCCTTTCACTCTTATTTCCTATTAAACCTCCCTTCCTTTTCCTTGCCCTGTTCCATTCTTTAGCTCACGCTCCTCCTTAGGCAAGGCTTGTGCCGTAAGCCTAGTCTTCAACTTAGAATGTTCATCGTCGAAAGTTTCATGCCGTTGAGGCAATTACTATAAATAGAATGACCCCTGCGTATACTTTACTATTGATTTTCATTAAAACCTCACTCTAGGCGCTGGCGCATCTTCTTTTTGGGCCCGTCGATCCTGTACTATCGTGGCTGGTCGGGACATTCTGACAGCATTTAATTTAAAGAGCCCGCCACCATTTTCCTACTTGGTTCAACGTGCTGCACTGTACTCTGCAGACCAGAATCGCTTCATCTTCTCAAAAGCACGAGGCACTATACAAGCACTTCCTTTCTCCTCGTGTTTTTATCTCGAAGTCACTGGACCCCACGCTCTTGCTCGCCAGTGCCAAATCTTTGCCCCCGTCCCCCAACCCCTCCTTATGTCCCGTCTGAGCTCTCTAGGCTCCGATCACAAGAATGGCAAACACCACCACCACCACACGCCTTCGGCACCAACACACGCCTTCGGCACCAACACAAGCACAGAGAAAGGAAACTTCCAAATCTTCCAGAACACATACCACCGGCAGCGGAATACCAGAGTCTATTAAAACACTAGCATCTTCCGGCAGCACACTGGAACATCAGCAGCAGGCAAAGTGACTTTAATAGTGGAAAGACGCTGGCTCCATGGTCTAATGCATCCACATCCGAAACCCGATGACACCGGTTTGATCTCCACGGATCCCATCAGCTCTTCACACCTCCCCCCCCCAGTCAAAAAATTAAGTATCATTGAGCTAGTTTCCTCCCCTCCTCTCCCCCCAAAAGGTACTCAGTCCCCAGAAACCCATGGATGAGTGTGCGCGTCACAAATACAGGTTATGCATAAAAAAAGTATTTCTACATATTACAGCAATACATGTCGTGTTTAATACAGACGTCAATGTAAAACAATATTTGCTCTGATTTTTGTTTTTAGCAAAAGTAAATCTAAGGAAGACCAAAAATATAAGCAAATGTTTAATTTGGCAAACAGTACCCGGAAATACCAAAACAATAAAAAAAAAAAACTTGTCCTTATTTTAGCACACCACTTCTTGGGGAATGAGCAATCAGTCGTTCTCTCTTTTCCAAAGGATATTCAAAAGTGACCGCTCATCCCAGGAAATAATTTTGGGTTCCTATTAAATCGCTGTAGTGCTTGGTGTCACAGCTTCATTACACAGGCCCGATTAAATGGTACTCATTTTGCCTATGTTGGAAAGATAAAAGTTCGAGTAGGAGTTTTTGGGTTTTGTGTGTGGCTTACATGCAGATCTCCCCATGAACCACTTCACTCATTGCGCTGTTTTCCTAAATTAGGCATATTCCTTTTGTATTGTTTGTGAAGTAACAGATACAAAGGGTTGCTTGCGTTGGTGCTAATTACACAACGTTTTGTTTTTCCTACCTTGATAAAGTTGCAGGGGTTTGTAATATATGTAACAATTTTAGCTATCCCAGTTTCATTTTCATGCTATTAAAAAAATAAAAAAAAATTATACTTAATAGGGGAGGGTGGCTACATTAAGAAAATGAGCATATAAGTAAACCATATACAGACGGATTTCATGGCAAAGCAACCCAGCAAACTATTGTTACTGCCAGAGCTGCAGTCTTTGGAGCTGGTGAACCAGGCTTGAGTCCCGGCGTTCATTCAGCATCCTATAATTCTGGCCAAATCCAGAAAATCTCCACCTGCCTAAAAAAATAGAATGCGACTTGTGTAATGTAACCCGCTCCAATGCATTTGGTTCGAAATCACATTATATTTGTGGAGTGGCCTCCTTTTTTTTTTTTTTTTTTTTTTTTTTAAATTTTTTTTTTTTAACCATCTAAAAAGGCCCAAAATAGACATTTGCACGTTGCTACCTCCAATTCTTCATTCTTTGCTTCAGAGAGCGCGGAAAGAGTCAAGCAAGAAACTGACATTAGCACGTAGGATTGATGCTTATGAGGCTCTGCTCTGTCACTTTTGGGGTGGAATAAGGCTTACAGGGAGCCACATTATGCCACGTAGTGGCATGCAGAACACTGCTGTGGAAACATCTGGATCCAGTCTGGCGCTTGGGGAATATTCTAAAGGTGAGGAATCTGTGGTTAGTCTCCACCAGGAAGCATTACAAAAGGTAAGTAACTGCTTAATTTGTGCTTCGGTCCCGTGCTGTTAGGCCTATCGTAGGGCACCTCATGAAGCCCCCTGTTTTTATTCTTATTGTGCTCCCATGATTCCACTTTTCCTTCCCCATTGGCTGTCTTTGTGCTCCAAGTCTATTGCGCTAACTGGGTACCCATTCTTGTATCTCCGACCAAGCAAAGAAAGACGTCACACCATGTGATCAGGTTGCGACATGCGCAGTGAGGTTCCCGCGCTTTAGCGGCCATTTTGGATTACAGACAAACGTTATTCTTTAGTAAAACACATATGCAAGCTTATGATACTCGGCGGCGGGCGGTGTGAGCGATACAGGTACACATGCGGTGACCGATCTTTGACGAAGTAAGTTGTGTGCATGAACTTGACGAATGTTTCGGTACATACACCAAGGGAAACGCACCCGCTGAAATATGAAGGGCACAACTTAAATACCCAATGGGTCAACAGGGGCAATATAAAAATTGGCATAATAAGGGGATGCACTATATAGATACTTGATTAGTTGCCAACAAGAGACCGATACTCAGGTCTCAAAGAATCCAAAAAAACATGAATGGACTTATAGACAACGTAAGGGCGGAATATTCCAACAAGCACAAGTTGAGTATGTGCGGTGACACAGGTGGATGAATGACAACATCTCTTTGATGCAGTCACCCGTGATGCAGCTTTCTAAACATGACAGCAGAATGATATTGATGAATACAACTAGGCGTGTAATGGAAAACAGGTCTACACAATATGTGAGCACGATATAGACGCGAATGGGTAAATAAAAAACATACCACATTTGTCTGTCAGCTCTAACAATGCTAATGAGGGATGTTTATAACGATGGTAAGGGTCGACGTGAAAACAACATACATATAAAAATAAAACAAACGTGAAACCTCACGAAATAGAGAGATTGGAAAACCAGGGATTAGAATATGTAGGTAAAATTACCATCCAACCTTATCTTATTGGATGGGTTATTTCTTCTCTCTTTTTTAGTGTGTGACTACAAGACGGCACCATAGTCCACCAACCCGCATGGTACATGGTAGTACCATCTAGTAGGTGAGAAATATCCTTGATAACAGTACGATGTAGGATGTTGCATGGAATAACACTTAAATTTAGACGATTTGGATATATATCATATGATCCAAAATTGGGTCCACCGTCAAGCATGTATAAAAAAAAATTTTGAGAGTAACGCACGTTATGGATAGACAAACAGATTTAGAGGTCATGTGTTTAATTGCTAGAGTATATAATACACAATGGCCCGGATCCGTTAAATTACGTAAGCACAAATACATAGAACACCATGGGATACAGAGAATTGCGAGGTAGTCGCACTTGTAGATTAAGAGAGAGTAGATAATATTCACCCAAAGACTTTGACTAAGTGTACTGAATAAGTCACGGTGATAACAATTAAATAAGTTGTAAATATGAGAACTTTATATAAACCACTCGTCCATTATTTTGCTTTCTTTTCCTCTAGAAAATCTACTGGACCAATAAGAAATATAGGTGAGTGCAAGAGGCCTCACTTTTCTGCATTAGTAAATTGCGTAACATCGAGCAGGGACACCTAGGAGTAGACATTCTAGCCCTGAAGAAGGCCCCAGACCCGTAAGGGCACACGTTGTGGCCGAAACATGTTGGCACTTTAAAGAGGGTATATTTGAACGAATTGAATTCAAAGAACCCCAATGAGTTTATGATTTTATCTTATACCCCAGGTACCCCAAGAATAAAACAGTGTGGGCATACCTGTAGGTATTTTTAATATCACCCATCTGGTTCCCTGCATAACCAGTCAATTTTATATAAGAACTCCCATAACATCTTTGGTTGAGTCCGCCCAGGTAGTACCATCTTACCTGGGTGTGGAAAGACTCCTATGATGAAGCATGTCACTATTAGTGAGTGTGGCGTCTTCTCCAATATCTGCGGATATCCTAACACCTAGAGTGGTTATGTATTAAGGCAAACTTCTCCGGGATTTCTCGGCCTGGAGTTTACCAGTACAATAGTCTGTTTATCCAGTTGGAAAACAGATAACAGCAGTTGCCTTTTGTGAAAATATAGTACTTGGGAGATTGCAACTTTGCTGTTTCGCTCACTCTCTTCTGTGAAAAAGTCGCCATAATTGTTCCCACTGGTCAGGAGGAATATCTTTCTCGAGGTCCCTCTGCCAACTGTGTTGGTAGGTGTGGGGGGCCCTGCATGTGAGTGTTGAAGTACCCTGTAAGTCTTGGAAATCAGCCCTCGGGAGCCATTAAAAGATCGGACTAAGGTTTCAAATGGGGTAAGTTGGCGTGTTGCGCCCTCTGTGTAAGAAGGGGTGTGGAGCCAGTGGCGAATTTGAAAATATTCTAGGCGTGTTGTTCTAGGAAGACGAAAGTCCGTCCTGCATTGCTCAAAGGATTTAAAACATCCCCCTTCAAAAAGTTGTGGTATAACACGGCACTCACCAGCCGCCCACGCAGGGAAGGAGGTGGGGTGTAGGGCCGGTGGGAACTCCTGTTTACGTGCTAGGGGTGTGTTGGGAGAGGGAAAGGTGGTAAGGCCACGAGACACTGCTATTCTGTCCCAAATCTCCAAGACCATTTTCGTCAGGGTGGCAATATAGGCGCTACGGTGTCTGACACCTCGCGGCAGCCAGGCTAGGTCCAGAGCGGGCGACAAGCCACTGCCTTGTCCATGTGGAACCAGTGCTTCTCACTCTCGCGAACAGTCCATTCCAAAATATAGCGCAGGTGTGACGCCCAGTAGTAGGCTAAGAAGTCGGGGCATGCCAGCCCTCCCTGGTCTCGAGGCAACATTAAGACTTTTGTAGAGAATTGCGGCCTCCCCCCACCCCAGATGAAAGTAGTAACATCCCGCTGTAGGCTCTGGATGTCCCTTTGGGGTATAGGCGTCGGGAGCGCCTGGAAAATGTAGAGCACCTTAGGAAGAAGTGACATCTTGACCGCATTAAGGCGGCCCAGCCAGGAAATGGGAAGTGATTTCCAACGACGAAGGTCATCCCGTACGGACTTTCTACAAGCCGGCCAATTCGCCTGTGTCCACGAGTCTAGAGTAGTCGTGACATTAATGCCTAGATAGCGGATAGATCATGGGGCCCATTGGAAGGGGATAGTATCCTCCAGGTCCTCTAGCTGTTGCGAGGGGAGGGGTAAGGTTAAGCGCCTGTGATTTTGCGAGATTGATTTTGAGTCCCGAGATTGATTCAGTAAGTGTCAAGAGGAGGTCGTCGGCGAAGAGGGCGATCTTATGGTCAACCCCTCCGAGGCGTAGGCTTCGTATATCTGCCGATTGACGGATGGCAATCGCCAGGGGCTCCACCGCATGGGCAAAAAGGAGAGGTGACAACGGACACCCCTGGCGTGTGCCCCGATGAATGAAGAAGGCTGGGGTGAGTAGACCGTTGACTCTAATCCGCGCCGATGGCGCCGCATAGGGGGCCATGATTCGTGCAATCATGACCGGGCCCAGTCCTATTCTCTGCAGTACTGCCCTGAGAAAGGACCAGTCGACCCGGTCGAAAGCCTTCTCGGCGTCAAGGGAGAGGAGGAAAGCCGGGATATTCCGGCGTTGAGCTTTTTCTACTAAGTGGGCTACTCTACGGAGATTATCTGCCCCCTGGCGCTCCTGGAGGAAACCCACCTGGTCATGTTCAATTAGGCCAGGAAGATGAGGCGCAAGACTTTGGGCCAGAATGTTTGTGTACAATTTAACGTCAACGTTTAACAATGAGATTGGGCGGTATGACGCGTACAAGGTCTGGTCTTTCCCCGGCTTGGGGATGAGCGCTATCTCGGCATCGGCCATCGATGGCGTGACAGCCATCGTCTCTGCGAAGGAGTTGAAGAGTCATCAACGGGATCCGAAGCTCCCGGAAAAAAAGACTGTAGAACGATAGTCTAAGGCCATCAGGGCCTGGAGATTTCCCAGTGGAAAAGCTTTTTAACGCTTTTTGGATCTCCTCCGCCGTGAGGGGTTCCTCCAGTTGCTGCTTAAAAAAAGGGTCGAGCGGCGTCCAAGGGCAGGAGGCTAGAAAGGGGTCTATCTGGTCCATACCGGTAGCCTCCCGGTTATAAAGAGTAGAGAAATACTCGCCAAATTCCTGTTTAGCTTGCTCCGAGGTAGCCCAACCCCTCCTGGTAGTGCAATTTTGGAGATATGGTTACGGGACACCTGGAGGCGGAGACGACGCGCTAGCATGGAACCCACCTTATTGCCTCCTCCATAGAATTTTTGTTTGAGGGCTAAGAGGGAGTGTTCCGCCTTATTAACTCGTAAAGCTTGAAGTTGGCCCCGAGCAAGGCAAGCTGTTTCCGTGTTTGTCTAGAGGGTGCCCTCTGGGCCTGCCGTTCCAGTGATTTGATATCGCTAGCAAGCTTGTTTTCCACCAGGCGGGACTCCCACGTTCGGGTGATGGAAATGGAAGTGATAACGCCTCGGATTGTGGCCTTAAAGACGTCCCATAGGACATGTCCATGAGTTTCTGGGAGTTCATTAGTGGCGAAGTATGTTTGTATCGCCTGGCGTAATTCTGCCACATCGACCTGGTCCCGAAGGACATGGGAGGGTAGGCGCCACCTAGGAGTTGAGGAGGGGTTCCTGCCCAAACCCGCCAGAGTAATTTCTAAATTGGCATGGTCGGAGATTGATCTATCTGAGATCACTGCGGATTCTAAAGAGCGAGTGAAATATTGGGACAAGAAAAAGTGATCGATTGCAGGAGTAAGATTGGTGTACATGGGAGTAAAATGTGTAATCCTGTGTCCCAGGCTCTTTGTAGCGCCATGCGTCCGTAAGACCCAAGGCTTCGAAGTCTTGTTGAAGTGCTACTGACATGGCTCCAGTCCCTTGGAAAGACTAGGTAGTGCGGTCTAGGTTGGGGTCCCACACTAGATTAAAATCGCCCCCAAGAATAATAGGGTCAGGCTCCCGGGAAAGCGAGTTCCGCAGCAGGTTTCGAAGGTATGCGTCTTGTGCGTGATTGGGTGCATAAATATTAAGCATCGTGAGAGGCTTACCCTGTATGAGAAGTGTCCGTTTTAGGAAGCGTCCCTCCTTGTCGCGCACCGTTTGAGTGATCTGCACGAGAGTGCCTGATTTGAAAAAAATAGCTACCTGTGCTGTTTTAGTCTGTGCGGAGGCCCAGATCTGCGTGGAGAATTTAGGGTGGGACATACGCTGGGTGTCCGCGTGTAAAAGAGGAGTTTCCTGGAGGAAAATGACGTCTGGGTCATGCATGAGAAGGTAGCGCCATATTTGTCTCCTCTTATTAGGGGCATTGAGGCCTTTTACATTAAGGGTAAGGCATTTAAGGTGTGCCATTGCCCACTACAGGTGAGGTAAAGCGCCGGTAGGCATAAAAGTCATCACACCTCTTTTGCACCGATCCTAGTTCCCACAGAGTAGCCGTCTGTAATGGTGGGATAGGGGGAGGATAGCTAGTTGTGCTTAAGCGATGAATGGAATACATTCCCCCCCATGCCCACTGTAACCCCGGCCTAGGGCATACCCCAATGCTTTTGTATTCTCTCCCCAAGAATCCAGCGAAGAGGACAAAGAGAAAGGAGAAGGGAACGAAAGAGATAGAAGAAAGAAACAATCCAAGCAATTTAAAGGCCAACTGGGCTGAAGACTACCAGTCCAGGAGCAGCCCAATGGTGTGAACCAGGGCGGCTCTGAGGAAGTCACTCCCCATAGGGAGTAGGGGAATGGCGGGGCGGGCCAGTAGAAATAAGGGAGCAGCTGCTGTCCGCCCTCCAATGACCGACCAGCCACACCAACATCGGTAAGGTACGAGGCCCCCCCCCCCCCAGGAATAAACCCATTGTCCCTGAATACAATGCGAGGTCATATCCGTAAAACACAGCACAAGTCAAAGGAGTGGAAGACCTCATGTCGCAAGGGGAAATCCACCAGTTGCGGATTCATAGGAGGATGGGGGCCGGCTGTGGTCCGCAATGCAGGGACTTGTCCGCGGAGAGCCTGCAAGAAGCGTAACACCGGAGACTGCCTTATCGCCAGGGCAGCCCCAGCAGGAGCACATACTCACGAAGGGAGCATGAGGCTGCGCCGGCAGGAGAAAGAGGCAGGTCCCACCAACCTCAAAGGGATCGCAGTCCAAGTCAATCAATCATGTCACTTATAAAGCGCACTACATACCCGCGAGGGTCTCAAGGTGCTGTGCCGTGCCAAGTGACCACCTTCTCAGCGCCTGGGCCAGATGGGGAACGGGGCCCCGACTTTGAGCCCCCTCCATCCGAAGATTGCGAGGCTTCCATTGACTTCAGGTGGTGGATAATGTCCTGTTTGGCTTGGAGTGCCATCGCACTGGCTTTAGAGGATCAAGTGCGAGGATACCGAACCTTGGACCACTCTGGACGTAGAGCAGTCCGGGCCTCTGAGTGAGCAGAGGTGGGTGTGGAGGGCCGAGGGTCAGACGAGAGGCGAAGCAGTTGGCAGGCCTCCTTAAGGGACCTCCGAGTTCTGCGCTTTCCCTCCCATTGGAAGATCAGGGCAAAAGGATGGCCCCATTGGTACTTGATATTGGAATCCTTCAGTTTGTCGGTCACTGGCTTGAAATCCCTGCGATGGCGCAGGCTGAGCGGGGAGAGGTCTTGGAAGATTTGGATCCGGTGACCCTCGTATGTCAGATCCTCGGAGGCCCGAGACTCCCGGAGGATTGCCTCTTTCTCCGTGAAGAAGTGCACACAGGTAAGGATGTCAGGGATCAGATCGGCCTTCCCACGCGGGGGTGCCACTCGATGTGCTCTGTCCAGTGTTGGAGGGAAGGCGTCATCGTCCCCCCGCACCTCCTGGAGGAGATCTGCGACTTAGGTCATAACATCCTGGCCCTCCGCCCCTCGTGGAACTCCCCTGATGCGGAGGTTGTTCCAGCGGCTTCTATTTTCTAAGTCCTCCTGCTTAATTTGGAGTTCGATATGTTGTTCCTCTAGCGCCGTAACACGGCGCCACACCTCCTCCTGATCTTCCGTTCTGGTGTCAAGGGTACATTCGAGTTCGTCCACTCTTGAGCCGATCTCGGTTACATCTCGTCGGATGTCTGCAAGACAGGTTTTGACCTCCGATTTAAGAGGGCTAATTTCAGCCTTTATCTCCTGGAGGAAATTGGACATGAAGGCCTGAGTGATGGGGGTGGCTGCAGCGGCCTCTGGCTTGGTGGCCATCATGGGATCTTCCTGAAAAGGGGTCGGGCAGTTTTGGCCCACAGATCTACCACCGACGTGTCCCTGGGTGTAGACTGTACCGTGGCTTTCCCCAGTCTGCCACGGGGCATAACTTGAGTAGGGGGAGCCCCCAGTCCGCAGGAGCTGTTACTAGTGACCAGGACGGGGTCTCCACTGCCACTGTCGGCTTACTTTCCTGCCGGGGAGCCTCCGAGAGGAAGGCTGAGATTGAGTAGCCCAAGACGCTAAGATCGACGTTCTTCGCTGCAGGTCCCAGGCAGTCCCATAGGATATCCTGTATGCAGGCTCAGGCCCCTCGCTACACCACGCTCAGGCGGGGGCGCAGGTCTCCTTCAGGGCTCCAACTTCAGCGTCGCACCCGCCCCGCAGGTGGCTCCCCCCACCGCAACCGGGCCCACCGAGGGAGTCTTTCAGGGGGGAGCAGAGAGAGCGGACCAGGACGCCAATGGCAGGGCTGAGCCCGCACGACAGGTCTAGTGCACAGGTAGGGGGGAAGGTGGTGAACAGGGCCCAGCCCCCCGATTGTCCGCCCTCAGGCAAGGGAAGGAGAACTAGTCTGTCCCCCTCGGCGAACTCACTCAATCTTGGAGGGAGAACGCGAAAGGCAGTAAACCGTGTCCAGCAGCTACGACGCCCAGGTCTGTGGAGAGTGCCTCCGTTCCACTTGGTGGGACCCCAAGGGCTAGGCCTCCCTGTAGTTGCGTGTCTCAAGACCCAGGGGCATAACCCCTTTTTTTTTTTAAATAAACTCATTAGCATTGGCCTTATAACACTTAATTGAAAAATATATTTATCTCTGCTGCGCAGCTGCCAAGCTGCAATACAGCATAGCTAAAAATCATTACAAAGCCAATAGATTTCATAGGTGAGACCTATTGGCTTTGCTAATGCATTTTTTTTTTACTTGGCACATAAGCACTGCTATGGAGGAGTGTATTTTTACTACGGAGGCGAGTGCTGGTTGAGGACCCCCCTCCCACCTGCCTATGCTAGTCAGAGCTAAAATTGACAAAGCCAGTAGCTCTGGTTTGGCCAGTTTGATTTGTTTTTTGTTGTTGCAGTCAGATGTGACAAAATGAAATGGGGGGTGAGGGGAATGAGCCAATATGAGCTTGGCTTCTACATACATCCAAAAAAGTAATAAAAATGGATAAATATTGCAAATTTTAATAGAATAGTACAGAAGTTTCAGAGCAACTAAGTGTACTCAAAATATGTATACAAACACTTTTTTATTTCTAAAGGAGATCACAGAAAAATGTTTGTTATTGATGCAAAGAAAATGTACTCTTTGAACTACTGTAACCGGGAGACGTAGTTCAGACACAGTGGTGAAAGAATTGTTAAAATGTAAAAAAAATAGTGAAACGAAAAAATAACATTGGTAAAGAATTGGCCCAGCACCCATGACATTAAAGTGCGCTCCTTTCACATGGATGCGCACAAGTGACCTGGCAAAATGCCATCCCTCAGTGCAAGAGCTAATGTCTGAAGTGGGCTGGACCATTGCACCATGCTGTATGCTGAACCCGAGGTGTGGATGAAGAGGGCTGACCCAAAACTCCTCTGTGTAGGTTACTATGGTATTTATGATGATTTGTTTTTGTTTCGTTTACGTGAGGGTGATGTATTGGCTATTGCTGTATATGCATTCCTATTGTAAGTGAATGTGATGGCAAAGCTCATTTAGCATGACTGCCACATAACCAGAAACAGACATGAAGACAATACCCTTCACATATTGGACCCTGCTTAGTAATGTATTGTCACAGAGTGTCCTATAGTACACCTTGTTAGTGGGATGCTTTCCAGTGAAGTTCAGCTTCACTTTCCTTCTGGTTGCAAACTTGTACAGCGTCCTCCATTCTTGGCCGCTGAACTTAAATAGGCTGGTGTTTCACAGGAACACTCCTGTATGAACCCTAAGGACCTACCTGTTTATGACACAATCTCTTTATTTATGATTTATCTGGTATTCCCTGTAGAAAGCGACACACAAAGCTTGCCTCTTGTGGACAAATAACTCGTTAACTCCACTTTCTGAACAGTCATTCTATTGAAATGATTGTTCAGGACCTAGAGCACTATCCTTTCTCAATAGATTTGTTGGCTCACAAGTGTTTTTTCAGAGAATTCTTGGAGGGATGATGGGGAGGACTCGCTTGCATCCCATATAGTCACCCCCACCAGCGTATTGTCTGCTCGGTTTGCTTGGTAAATAAATCTATCACCCTGTATTTGTTTTAAGTATCTTTCTTAATTTACAGATAATCAGTGGAAGCCCTGTGTGTCGGTATGTTGAATTAATTTTTGGGGGTGGTAGGCAAGAAGCCTGGCCAATAACTTAAGTTGTTGGAATGAGAGTATACGTAAATGGCAAAATTAATTCTCGTCCGTTGATCAACCGATGATAGAAAGCCGACAACTGTTCTTCAAAAGAGCTCTCTGCTTCTTTTGTTTGTTAAACAAGCAGTGGAAAAGCCATTAGGTCCTGCATTGGCTCCCAGTCTTTTGACTTTGCCAAAGCTTGTTTTGGCCTAACTTTTGTAAAACTTCGTTGAGGGATTTGTGGGCCCCACTAATGTAGAAAACACAATTGACCAAAAGCAAACATTTTTTTGTCTCAGAGCACACATGGTCCTAGTTGCTCCGGTTAATAAAGTGAGCTGCTATGTGTGTAGACAATCTCCTTGTGGGAGAGCAGAAGGCTACTGTAGGATGGTGCTCCTTTTTGACATTGTCACCCTCCACATTTTGCCCAAGTACTGATGCTTTCCGACTGAAGCATGCATTGTGCCACCCAAGGGGACCCACACAAACTGCATGCAGTCTGCCATTGCAGGGTGCATAAAATGGTGCAAACCATTTTGAAAACATGACCTTGCACACTGCATATACTATATGAAAGGCACCCCTACTGCAGGCCTTAGAGCCCTAAGGGAGGGTGCATTATATTATATGTGCATGAGCAGATATGCCCCTGTGGTGTCTGGTTCCATTGCCACAACATTGTAAGTGATTAGGAAGCCATCCTAAGCACATGTACTGGGCACTGGTCATTATGAGTTACCCAGCTACATAATGGCTTCACTAAAAATAATGGTGTTTGGTTACCAAACACCTCGTCTTAATAAAGCCACACTGATGCCAGTGTTGCATTTATTATGACGGGCACCCAGAGGTCAGCTCAGAGGTACCCCCACAAAGTTACCAGTCATTTAGTGTGATGGTTGACTGGACTCTTCCAGTCTGCCACCACAGACGAGATTCTGACCCCTTGCTTGGGAGAGCCAACGCTCTGAGATGTCAGAAACAATGCCTGCTCCGGAGGAAGGTGATAACACCTCCTCCAGCAGGATGGCTAGTGATTTAGCATACCAAGACCAGAGGCTTCAAAGCCTCTGCTGTCTTTAATATGTGACCCTGACTTCCTCCAGACCTAGAGAATGCCATCCCCTGCCCTGGGGGTCCATTTGGCAGCAGAGCAGGTGGGAAAATTAGCTAGTTAGTAGGCGTGTTGCACTATCAGGCAGGCACATCCCTTAGGTGTGGACACTCCTATGGTTTCACCATCTTGTTTTTGGTGAAACTAGGAACTCTGGGTCAAGTTTATGCCCACTGTCCAAAGGAAGTGGTCATATAGGTGGTGTGGTCACCTCAGGGATAGGTAGCCCAATGGGTGCTACCTTACACTCCTTTTAATACCCCTAAATTCAGTATTTAGGTGGCTTCCTGACACACACAACTCAGATTCGTCGACCTGGAAACAGGACAAAGAAGAGCCAACAACGCAAGAACTATGGACCTGCACTGAAATTGGCGCCAAACCCTGCCTGCTGCTCTCCCGACAATTGCAAGAAACTACTCTTCCTGCCACTGAACAGACTCCCCAAACTCTTGGAGGACTGTCCAATACTTCGCCAACCATGTAGCATCTCCCTTGAGGTGGAGGAGACCTCTTCCTGCGTCTGCAGGCACTGACTGCATCAGCGCGGTTCACAGTTTTGCTGACTATGGGGTCCACCGAGGGAGCAACTCGCCTGGAGGAGGTCATCGAGAGTCCAGGAGGTCAGCCCCATCGCTTCAGTCTCGAAACGCGGAGCCTTTCCGGAGCCTCCCGACACCAATACCTGGGGTACCGGAGCCCTTGCAAGCACCGAGGTTTGTGTCCAGCCTGTATACCACGGATGCCAACAAAGACTTGACAACGAGGGACGTCAGCATCTCCAAGGTACTCACCGAGAGTGGCCCTGCAGTCTTGTTTTCTCTCCCTCTCCAGGTCACCGAAACCAAGTCGGAGCCTCTGACTCGAGTGACCCACCAGACAACACCTCCGCCCCCAAGCCCACCAGCCTGGGTCCACGTAAACAGACCACATTTGTGCTCCAGAGTCCCTCAAGAGCTGAGCCCCCCTTTGGGTTCATCTGGACTGTTGCTCCAGTCCCTACTTGCAGCCTTTCTTTTTGCAGGTACTTTTGCATTGACTTTATTGCGTAGCGTTATAGGCTATCAACACGACCAGCACCTCTGCACCTGAACACTCCAGGGCAGGTAAAACTGACCTCCTGGTGGTGAGCACCTTAAGTCCAGGAGAAGAACTCTGTAAAATGTTTGCAAGTATTTCTATGCAGTGAATGTTTTTTCACATAGGATAACATTACTGCGTTCAAGGCTCAGACCTGAAAAACGTTATTTGATGGAATTTTTGATAATACTACAGAAATATAGAACTCTGAAAGTATTGACCTTATTCTGATGATCTTGGTGTCTAAAATTATATAAAACTGTTATTTTTCTAAATTGATCTTGAGTTTCTTGTCTCATTTATTGACTGTGTACAACAAATACTTAACACTACCCTCTGATAAGACTAAGCTGCTCGACCACACTACCACAAATGGAGCACTTGGGATTATTAATTTAAGCCCTGTAAACCAATAAGGGCCGTGTCTGCTTTTTGCACAGTGTTCACTTACATTGACACTACCACATACACCCAGCTTGATACAAGTACAACTCAGTAAGTTGGCCAGCCCACATCAGCCATTGACTATTTCCCATGCTGTTTGCTGTAGTAGGCAGAAGAAATATGTGGCTCAAGAGAGCTGGCTAAAAGCCCCTAAATGTAAATATAGATATCTCTCTCAAAAGGTCTTTGCTAACCCCAGACCTTAACAAAAAAAATAAAAAATCCTGCCGTCTAACCTCGTGCTCTGGTATTCCACTCATGCGTAATGACCAACTACATTACCTTCATGAACCAATGACAAAAGTAAAAAAAAAAAAATGTAAACTGCTTTATTTGGAGTGGCAAACTTAGCTCTTAATGCATGTCACTGCTTCCTATGCTGCACCTCTTTTGTGCCCATTTAGTGTACTCCGTTATCTGTGTTGTGGTTTGTCTTGAAAAATATGTATATACTGTGCATTTTTTTTCTTCTCCAAACAATTAATTGCATTTTGACAAAAGGGCATACAGATACCATTACGTTTCTTCATCTAACCCAAGTTTCTTCATCTTCCCCATCGTGGTTGTTGTGCCCGCCCTACTCCACCCTAAAAGGGTGACCAATTCGAACAAGAGATGGGCAATCAGCGTGTGGTCAGCAGAGGAGCCTTGGAGGTATAAGAGAATGTCATCTGCATAAAGCGAGATGATGTGGATGGTGTCTGGGAGGTATTCTCCACTGTCTGCTCCATAGTCTGGCCCCGGGCCGCCAGGGTGGTCTATTGCCAGAGGAAACAATAGATGTGATGGGGGGGTATCCCTGTCTCACCCCCCCCTCTCCCCACTGGAACAAACTTGTTTCCCATGTGCACCCTAATTGTAGCGGCTGTATAGAGGAGGCGAATTGGGTGTGTAATACTCGGTCAGAGTGCAATTAGGGCTAATGTTACGAATAAGAAAACCCAGTGCAGGGTGTTGAAAGCTTTGTGAAGGTCCAGGACCAGGTCAGCCACCCCTGTCCAGGAACCCCATTCTGCTTCCATAGTTCTGTACAAAGGACAGATATTCAGAGTAGTGTTTCTGCCTAGGACAAAGTTATTCTCGTCTGTATGGACCTGGCTTGGGAGCACCTGCTGGATTCGATCTGCCAGAGTTCGACAAAAAATCTTCTAGTCTGTTCAGGATGGCTTATGGATGCTAGAAGGTTAGGTCTGTTGGTTCCTTGCCAGGTTTTGGCTAGGAGACCAGGGACGCCCCCTGGGGAGGGTGGGGGTAGTCTGAAGAGAACCCTCCCCAGCGAACATCTGGAATAGTTTCGTAATTTTGGAGGTCAAAGTCCCTGCAAATGCTTCATGGACTTCTGCCGGGAGGAATTGGTCCCGGGGGTCTTCTCTGTTGCCTGGCCCAGTATGGCAGTGTGGGCCTCCCGGTCCAATATAGGGGCATTGCTCTCCTCCTGTTTCCCCGGGGAGAGGACTGGGAGTGGCTTGTTGGCCAGGTACTACTGTATCTAAGTCCCTGCCCCCCCACCACCCCCCAATCCCCCAATCCCCCAAAACTCGGGGGTTAGCATAGAGACCCGAGTGCTGAGTAATATGCTGTGAAGGCTAAGTATCTTTTCGGGTGTCAGGAGATTCAGCTGGTTGCAGACTGATGGGAGTCGTGAGTCGCTGATGATCAACTATGCCTAGAGACTGTCAGATTTGTTACCATCAGAGTGTGCTCGAGCCCTCCAAGTCTTATATTGAAAGCAGTGCAATCGTTCTAATATTAGGGCCTCAGGTTCCCGGAGTGGCTGATGTTGGGGCCTTAGCGAGGGATCATCAACCGTCATGCATTCCTGGTTGATGTAGTCTCTCTCTGTAATATCAAGGACGCGGAGCAGCTCCCATCGCTCGCCTGCCACCGTTCAGGTACAGACGCTTTTAACCACCACTCTAAAGGCCTCCCACTGTACAGAGGGAGGGGGGGGGGATGCCGAGCCCTCTTTGACCTCGAAATATTCAGTAATTACGGACAAATCGCCTCCTGAAAGAGGGTCCTCGAGGGTGGAATGTTGCCACCACCATTTTGGGTTAGATTACCTCCACGATCATGGTGCTACGATCAGATAGTTCCCAACCCATATAGTCCAGTGAGGACCAGTCGTTCATGTCAGGAGTAGATAGCATGCACCGAGTAAAGGCAAGTGTTTAGGTGGTGGTGGCACCACATATCTGCTACGGACCATTGTTGGAGCTATGCCGTTGGGTCTCAAGTGTTCACTACGGTGGGGGTGTTAGGAAGAGGGGGTTCAGAGCGGTCCAACGCTGGATCCAGAGCGCTATTAGTCACTGCTGAATAGCCACGGCATATGGGTCCGGCTGGCGAGATTGGAGGAAGACCTGCCGCCCAAACAATCAAATTCTACTGTCTTGTAGGAAAGGGGTTGGAGGGGAGCTAGCTAGGTAGATTCTCAATCGAGAAAAATAGGGTCAAGGCCAACTGGGTTACCCAGTCCTTAATCCAGGTCTTCAGAAAGTCCACCATTTTGGGGCCCTTCTCCGGCAGGCCAATTACCTTGTATTAGTGAGTCTGGTCCATCCTCTGCATTCTCCGCCCTCTCCTCAAGAAGGTGGACCCGCTCGTTAATATCCGTAAGTTGCTGATAAAACTTATTTGTGAGGTTGAAGATTCTCAAATATTTTTTCATTACGTGTCACCCGTTTAGCAACCTTTCGCTGGCCATCCTGTAGGAGATTAATATCCTCTGAAATGGCATCGACCTTAGAAGCCTCAAAAACTCACCTTGAGGCTATCGACTGTAAAATCACATTCAGTTTGTCTTGGTGGGTCCCGCGGGGAGGAGAAGGCTGGCCAGCCCCTTTTGGGGGGTGGGGCTGGGGAAGGGAGACGGTCCCCGTCACCTGGTGAACGGGCTTTGTGATGAACTGGTTGGGGCTAGGCAGGCTATGCCGCACTGGGCCTGCTTGCCCCAGTTAGGAAGTTAGGCAGCTTGAGCAGCCTGAATGGTGTCCCCACGGCAGGCACCCCCTGGGGTTTTTGTAGGCAGCAGAGGGCAGCGGGCTCCATCCCAGTTCCCTGCCGACCAACTCTTCCGGATCCTGTTGAAGGCTGATGGTCGCAGTGAGTGTGGGTTCCAATTAAACCTAGGGGCCACCTCTCAGTTGGGCGGTCTCGGCCGCAATGCTGGAATTGGCGTCCCCCTCACACCTTGTGTGGGCAGTTAGCCTTACTCTGACCAGCTATTCCCAAGAAACTCATGGTGTTTGGAGACTCCAAGGCCGGTGCCCAAATGGTCCTGGTCATGATATGGTGGAACCCACAGGCCTCTCTGCTCCCACTCAAGCTGCACGAGGAGCCCACTGGGCGGCCCCCACACAGTCTCCAAAGTCTAGAGGCCTCTCCACGAGGCCTACAGGGAGAAGGCTGTCCCCAAGGGTAGGTGGCCACTGTGGTCCTCGGATTGCAATGTTTGCTGTGCAGACCCCGGTACTTGTAGCCCAATCGGAGAGAAGGGGTGTAGGCCAACACCCACCTGCTGCTGAGCCGTCCAGCCGTCCAGCCCGCCAAACCGGCACAGCTGCCAGAACGGGCGTGATCCAAGGCTGCTGCGGCCCACCGCACCCACACTGGAGTGCAGATCACCTGCAAGGGGCGGGCTCTCGATCTCCCCCCTGTCGCCCCTCACCCCCTGGCAACTCCCGGAGAGTGAGGAGCAGCGAGGGAGTCGAGCCACCACCGCTTCCGATCATGCCCAGCCTTGCCGGATGGCGTCGAGTCCAGGGGGCCATTGGTCTGCCAAACAAAGGATATCTCTGGGCCCAGGTCCGTCCCCGGCGGGATCATCGTCGGGTCTTAGGCCATCCTCCGCTGCTGGATGCCACTCTGCTCTAAATCAGTGCACTCTATGCCACTGCACTCTACTCTGCATTGCTGCGCTCTACTCTGCGCTCTCTGCCACCGCGCCCTCTGTGACGCTGTATTGTTTGCTATTGCACTCTACAACACTGCATTCTACGACTCTGCAGTCTACTGTGTATCACGTCATTCTATGACCCTACATTGGATGCCACTACACTCTACAACACTGTACGCCATTCCACAACAATGTGCGCCATTCCACTCTTGGCCATGCCGCGCCGCACTCTTGGCCATGCTAACTTTTAGTCATGCTGGTGTATAGCATGGCTAAAATACATTGGCAAAGTCAATAGCTCTTCCACAGGCGAGACCTATTCACTTTGCCAATGCTTGATTTGTTCTACTTGCTTGCTAATTGGCCTTTATATATTATGCAGTACTGCAAAAATGAGAAGGCTGTTAAGACTTTATTAAAGTTTCCTGCCTAAATATAATATGTAATAGAAACAGTTGGCATTTATTTAATCATGAGGGATTTGATCATGGCTTAGGATGCAATGAGAGTCAGCGAGTGAGCCTTGGAATCTACTTAATCGAAATGCTAAATTTTAAAGTGGACACTTAATGATCTCATTAAGCTCCTTGACACCAGCTGGTATAAGTGCGCTTTATAAATATTATCCTATCCTTTCATAACATTGTCATTCCTAACCTACACTGATTGAAAGATCATTCACTGTACTAGCACATGGTTTATCTTGATGTAACAATATAGGGATCAGAAAGTTTGTAAAAGGCAGGCTAAAATTGCAACCTGGTAGAGATTTGGATAGTAGTCGCACTGAATCGTGGCATTTTATCTCTGCTCCTATTCTGATAGATGCCCCTGCTTACTGGTATAATTAAATGGAATTACGAAAAGAAACCTATTGCGTAAAGCCCCTAGTTAACGAGGATAGAAGATTCTTGGGCCTCCAAAAACAAGTTTATATTGATCCAAGAATGAATTTTTCCAGGATGGTAATTAACCTTGTAATTCTTCAGTCGAGCTCACAGTGCTCTTACAGAGAATCCATCTGGTGAATACATTTTAATGGGAGAGCTGGCTGGACATGATTTTGCCCCCGGCGGCTGAGGTGGACCTGCATGGGAGCCTGGTCAATCCATGAGAAATCTACAAAAAGGAAAGGTGCCTCTAGCTCAAATACTCTACTTGCTATTATTTCTGAGATAAAAAAATAAAAACACATCTTGGATGACTTGCGTTCGGGTGACGTTGCACATTTCTTTTATTTTGTTTTTTTTGTTTTTTGAGAGTTTAAGTACGTGAGTGAAAATTTTCTGCTTTCATATTCATTCCAGTTAATAGATTTCTGCTGTGATCCTGCTCCTATCCAACAACCCCAGCATAGGTATTGGAGTGGTCATCTTGGATAGGCCTTGGGCTTAGAGGGGAATCAGGAGTATGACTTTGCAGTAGTATGACATTGCATTTGTAGCCCGTAGAACTCTCCAGATTCCATTAATTCAAAGTGTTTTGTACAACACCATAATAAATGTCTGAATAGACTTATTCTAAAATCACTACCCATCTGGACTGGAGGCATGTGTTCCTTTTTATGGTTTAATGGTTTAATGACCGTACAATCTACCACCTGGAACAAATATCAAAAGAGCAAAAACTTTAACTATGGAAAAGGACACAAGCAAACGCACTTGTTCTCTATTTAAAGAGAAATCTTACCCGTTTCTCGACATGAAAATTTTGATTAAAAATGGTGCCACTATTGAAGTAGCAGGTCGAGACCCCAGAATCAATATTGTCATAATCCACAAGGCGATTAAAACATGTCATTACAGAAATAATTATTATAACCTACTGAAAGCAGTATTGGTAAATTAGAACACATGAACTAATGCAGATACGGCAAAAAGCAAACCCAGTAAAGTCTCCATTATAGAAGTTGATGTATAGAATCAGATGTAGATATTGTAAAAGCAGCCTGAACAAATTTGCTCTTCCATGGTCCTTGGAGAAAACAAACTCCTGTATTGACGACTTGGAAGCTAGGATATCAAAAATATTGAACTTTGAACTTGGAGCAGAATTTTAGATCAAGCAGGTAGTTTTTTTGACACAATGTGAAAAATACTGAAACACCCATAGTAATTAGCTTTAAGATGCTACATTTCCAACATTCTGTGTAGCTCCTCCATGAAAGAAGAAAATTCCCACAAGGGTCTTGGTAAAACTAGATTGGTGTCAAACAGAATTTTGTGAGTGTGTCGACATATGGCTAAAAATAAGGATTGGAATATCAAATATGGCTTTGGGAAGCTGTTGAATAAAAATCACTCAAGCGTGACGAGGCTTCCTAACCATGTGAAGCAAAAATTCGGGTGAGTCATTCTAAGGAGAAAATAGGTCACTGAATATTTTTTTTTTTTGTGCTGCACATTTCCCCATTTTTAGGTCGAGCCTAGCAGCAGCGCCCATGCGCTGCTCGCTCTGCGAGGCATGCTGTAGTAGAGTATGCTGTGGAAGCCTCGCCCACTCTCCGCCCATATTTGTCATTGGCTGGTGTCATTGTCCTTGGTAAATGCTGGCTTCCGATTCATTGAGTCTTGTTAGTCTCTCCTTGTTGCCATTTGTTACCGCCCATGACGACTGGACCTTTTACTTCGCTGGTTACACGGTCTTCGTTTTAAGTCTGTGAGCACTATTTTGTTTTGTAACTTACTAATGGGGACAATAACGGCTGCTTCCTGCATTTGCAGTGCGCCCACACAGGCCAATTGCGGCCGTTTTTAAAAAAATTTTTTTTACTTTATTACTTTTGGGATGAATTGCATGCTGAGCGCGGCGCCGGCTTTAGGGACACTGCGCTCAGTTTCATTTATTTTTAAATACAATGTTTAGCGCGGCGCCAGTTTCAGGGACACCGTGCTTTGTTTCGTTTTTGTAACTTTATTGGTGAGCGCGGCGCCCGCTTCACGGTAACCGCGCTCTGTTTGTTTATGATTATTTATTTTTCTAACTTTAAAACTGAGCGCGGCGCCGCTTCAAGGACACCACGCTCGGTTTCTTGTTTATTTTTTAAACTTGAACACTGAGCGCGGCGCCCGATTAAGACACTGTGCTCAGTGTTAAAGTTAAAAAAAAAAAAAAGTGCGGTGTCCTTGAAGCGGTGCCGCGCTCATTTTTAAACTTAAACATGCATTTGCAATGCAATAGGTCTTGCATTTACGCGAGTTAAGCTATTGGCATTGTCATTTACAATGCCAATAGCTTAAACTCACGGAAATGCGAGACCTATTGCATTGCAAATGCTTGTTTGTGTAATGTTACAGGTGTTTTTCCCCACTGTCTGTTTACCTGAATCCAGTGACAGTTTGGGATTAATTCCGAAACCTCATGTACTTCTACCGGGAGCTACAGCAATGATTTTGGTTGTTGCATATTGTATTCGATTTATTACATTTCAGCTATTATGTCCTTTATTGTTAGACAGTTTATACATTCGTAGCCACCCAGGCACCAGAGCTTCACAAGCCTAAAAGATGAACGTGTGAAAATTAATTCTGGTTATAATAATGTAATTGTTTTGGGTGTATTAGGAGTACAGTTTTAAAAGGTTGGTTTTAAAGTAGCCTTGGAAATCAGATCAGTCCAGGTTAAGTCTGAGATATTCTGGTGGTAGTTTCCATTTTCTCAGCGCTTGGCACAAGGTCGGAGTCAACATTCTAGATTTCTTGGTTGTGGTTTCAAGGAATTCCGGTAGCGGGCTTGATTTTCTTTTAGTACTTCCTTCTCTCAAGGAGTGTAGTTCTTCAACCCAGTGCACAGTCCAAGATTTGGGCTTTAATGCATGAAGCCTGCTGTTTTGAAGTTGCATCTGGCTCTCGGGGGAAGCCTCATTGAAGGCCTTTTTGAATGGGAATGGTATCTCATTACCATGCTCCTTTAAGACGTGCTTTTACATGTAGGTTGGCTTTGAGAGGGTCTAACTAATTTGAGGAGGCCTGCTACAACGATTTACACTGAATGTGATGGGAAGAGAACATCTACAGCTGTTATGAAGTCTGGTATGATAGTTCAAAACCTTTTGACGAGACTTAGTACCATAGTAATCTTCTGGTCATTGACTAAGACATGAGGTCTTGCAGAGGTTACATTGGTATTAAATTTGTCATTCCATCACACAAAAGATCGGAGTTTTCTGATAGAGGTAGATTCCTGTAATGTTTTCCTGTTACAGAAATTCAATTTGACATCAATTGAATCCATGAGATAAGAAGTCAAATGCGTTGGCAGTGTGCTGTACCAATAAATGACAAGCCAGTATTTTGGTTGGACAATAAATACATTGACAACCATACCCACTTTTGGGTATAACGTTTGTTTGTTGCAGAGTTCAGGCAATCTAAATGTATGTTCCATCCCTGAAAGCAGAGATGCTGTTGTCAGTGTGCATACTCTAGGTGCTGGTTAATCAATGGATCATTCTTGATCCAGCGGCTCAAGAATTTATCCCTTGTTGAATTCTTTTAGGGTTGATTTACTTTCTGATCAACAAATCTGATCTGACCGAAGTACAATTTACAAATATTGTCTTATGTCTGTTAATGTTGAATCAGGATTGCTTTGTCCTGAGAGCTGCAGTCCCTCAAGTATGGATATTGGAGACCGAACGAGGAAGTTGTGCACAAGTCTTACTCCCTTTGCTCATTAACCAAAGAAATGAAAACCTCTTGATAGAGAATGAAAGTTTCTGCTGTCTTCGGATGTTCTAATTGAATAATAGTGCAGGAAAATTAACTCTAACATGAGCTAAAGGTCATGAAAATAAGAAATTAAAGAATTGTAATTGTGCCACACTTAACGGCCTAAAGTTTATCATACAGGTATAAGTTGTTGAATAAAACTGTTTAGGATCTGGACGCATACTGCAAGATAATTTAGCAAAATGCACTCTGCAGGCAAAACGTAACCCAGCTACCTAAAACTCAAATTCACTTGCAGAGTGCCCAAAGCACATCAAAAGCTACACGCAGCTCGACATCACTTATCTGGTATTAGGTCAAAATTATCTTCGACCTAAACTTTTATAAAGCAGGCCAGCCTTCATAAAAGGTAAACTTAAGACCATTACTTCACTTCACTGTAGAGTCGGGTAGTACTAGTTTGAGGCATATGAGCTGTAGATCATATGCTTTTGCATAGATCGCCATCTAGTGTTGGGTCCGTATGTTTGCACTTTGTTTTTCTTCGAAGAAGTGTTTACAGTCACGAGGTAGGTGACTCCTCCTTTCGGTGATAGTGCGCATGGGCATCGACTCCATTGTTAGATTGTTTTTTTCCGCCATCTGGTTCGGATGTGAATTGTTGCGCTCCGGTTCGGCACCGTTTCTTCGGGCGCCCTTCAACGCGCAATCCACTACCCTCGACACTGTTTATCGATCGCGTTTCCCATTCTCCGCGTATCGTTTACTCTCAAACCTTCGATCGGAATATTCGTGGAAGGCCGTTGGGCCTACCCGTGTCGGAATCGGTAGCAGCTCATGGAACGGACTCCATTCAAGTTATGTCCAGGGTGTCGCGCTAAGTTTCCGCGCACCGACTTGCACGAGGTGTGCAACCTCTGCCTATCCCCGGAACACGACGAGAGACTGCGAAGCATGTTGGTCGTTCCGATCGAAGAAAACCCTCCGTGATCGTCTGGCTCTACGTCACGAAAATGTACCAACAAAGCGGCGCTGCGCCGGACCTCCTCGATGACTAGTTCGAACACGAAAAAGCGCAGGAAGCTGAAATGGGAGAAGAACACATCTCCGTGTCCGAAGCTGACTCAGATGCCGAAGACCTCACATCGGGACAACGGATCGTGAGTAGAGACTTCCTTCCCATACCATCTCCTTCATAAAAAGGCTCCGGTCCCTCCTCCGCCTTCGGGCCAAGGTCGGCACCGAGAAAAGGTTTCGAGCGCCCCGCCTTAGAGCTCGGCGCCGAAACATAAACAGCCTTCCGGCTCGGACTCTACTTGTCCCCATGCCGGTGCCGACCCGAAACCTTTGGCGTCGAAAACAAAACACCTTCTGGTTTCCGTGCCACCGTTGCATAAACCTAAATCTTCGGAGCCGAAACGTTCCACGCCAAAACCGGCATCAAAAGAAAGTACTGCAGCTAAAGAACCTCAGACCGATAATCCACCTTCGGATCCGAAACAGAAGGAGATGGTTATTAACCCACAAACTGAACATATTCATGCCGAACTTCCAGAGAAAAGGAAAATGGGCCTACCAGAGGACTACCACATTCCTCTGAAGAAGAAAAATGTGGGCACTAACCCTTCTCCACCAAATATCCCACCTTCTTCACCCACTGATCCAAATTTACTAATTACACCTACACATTCCCCTACACCACCATCACCTGACCCACAAGATACAGGGGATGGGGATATGGATGACTATCAACCACAAAATGGACCACAGGATCCTGATCCATGGGATCATTATAATGTCTCTCAACCAGATAATGACCCTGACCTATATCCATCCAGGCCTTCGCCCCCAGGTGACAACATTGGGTACATTGAGCTCCTTAATAGGGCCGCACAATATCATGGGGTAGAGCTTCATAAAGAAAGTTTAGATGAGGATTTTTTGCTGGAAACACTGAGTTCATCTCAAAGGGCTACACAAACGTTGTCAATGTTAAAGGTGATGCTCAAACACACTGAGGATATCTTTAAAGACCCTGTAAGAACTAGGATCATCACTCCCAGGGTAGAGAAAAAATACAAAGCTGCACCTAATGACCCTGTGTATATCAGAGGCCAGTTACCCTTAGCCTCTCTAGTCGTTTCCAATGCTCGAAAGAGGGCGAACTCTCAAACAGGGGACGCCCCTCCTCCTGATGAGTCCAAATTATTAGATGCTTCAGGAAAAAGGATAGCCTCACAAGCGGCTAATAATTGGCGCATTGCTAATTCCCAAGCACTGTTGGCAAGGTATGATAGAGCTCATTATGACTAACTCGAAAAGCTCATTGAATTTTTACCGGATGAGCATAAGACTAAAGCCAGTGACCTTATTCAAGAAGGTAAATTAATAACTAATACCTCTATCAGGTGTGCGTTAGATCAGGCAGATACAGCAGCTCAGGCATTAAACACTAGTGTACTACTCTGTAGACATGCTTGGCTAAGGATTTCAGGGTTCAAGCCTGAAGTACAAGCCTCTATTCTTAATCAACCTTTTGATAAAGAACATCTCTTTGGCCCACCTGTTGATGTTACACTGGAAAAGATGAAAAAAAGATACAGAAGTTGCTAAGTCCATGGGGGCATTACAATCGCCTTCTAATAGGGGTTCCTTTCGTCGCTCATTCTATAGGGGCGGCTCCAAAAATGTATCTACAGAGAATCCCTCCTCCTCTTACAAGGGCAACAATCAGTCGCTCTCCTCAAGAGGTTACTTTAGAGGAGGATATCGAGGAAACAATGGCAAGGGAAGAGGCAGAGGTAATTCAATACGTACCTCCCATGCAAACAACAAGCAGTGACTTATTTCTCATACCCCCGATCATTCCACTCCTGTCGGGGGACGTCTTTCACAATTTCTACCCATTTGGAATACGATTACATCAGACAAATGGGTTTTACAAATTATCCAATCTGGTTATTGCCTGGAATTTACAAGCACTCCACCGAATATACCTCCAAGGTCACACCTCATGTCACAAGAACATCTCGCCCTTTTAAAGCAAGAGATTCTTTCTTTGTTGCAAAAAGGTGCAATAGAACCAGTCCCTTTACAATACCAAGGAACAGGAGTGTACTCCCTCTACTTCCCAATTCCCAAAAAGGACGGCTCTCTGAGGCCTATATTGGACCTTAGAGAACTAAATCTATACATCCAATCGGACCATTTTCATATGGTAACACTCCAACAAGTGCTTCCTCTCCTTCAGCAAGGCGACTTTCTATCCACTCTGGATTTAAAGGACGCTTACTTTCATATTCCAATACACACTGCGCACCGCAAATACCTCAGGTTTGTGGTGGCAGGCCAATATTATCAATTCAAAGTCCTTCCCTTCGGAGTAACAACTGCTCCCAGGTTTTCACAAAATGTCTGGCAGTAGTCTCAGCCCATCTGAGAAGACCACATGTTCACAACTTCCCATACTTAGACGACTGTCTCATAAAAGCCAGCTCGCACAACAGCTGTCTACGCCATACACACAAGACTGTGCAACTGCTTCACCAACTAGGATTCACAGTAAATCAGACCAAATCCCATCTCCAACCATCCATGTCTCAAGACTATCTAGGGGCTACTATAGACACTCAAAAAGCTCTAGCGTACCCAACTCCAGCCAGAATCAGGAATATTCAAAACCTGATCTCTCAGTTCCAGCCTCAACACTTCTTACCAGCTCGACTGTTCATGCAGTTACTGGGAATGATGGCGTCTTGCATTTTCATAGTTCCCTACGCAAGACTTCAGATGCGCCCCCTACAGTAATGCTTAGCACGTCAGTGGAATCAGGCTCGAGGTCAATTATCAGATCTAGTGTTGGTAGACGGCCGCACCCATCGCTCTCTGCAGTGGTGGAACACACAAAACCTTTTGAAAGGGCGGCCCTTCAGCGACCCGGTTCCACAGATAGTACTGACAGCAGACGCATCACTGACAGGTTGGGGAGCGCATCTCCAAACCCACACAATTCAAGGTATGTGGAGTCTGCAACAAAAACAGCTTCATATAAATCATCTAGAACTGTTAGCGATTTTTCTGGCTTTGAAAGCTTTTTAAGCTCAGCTAGTATGCAAGACTGTGCTGATTCATACAGACAACATGACAACCATGTACTACATTCAAAAACAGGGGGGGACGCACTCCCTCCAACTGTCCCACCTAGCCCAGGACATCTGGAGGTGGGCCATTCATCACAGAATCTTTCTCCTAGCAGAACACCTCCCAGGAGTAGACAATCAGATGGCAGATCTGCTAAGTCGTCAAACACAGCAAATCCACGAATGGGAACTACACCCTCAAGTTCTCCTCCCATTCTTTCAAATGTGGGGCTTCCCAGACATAGACCTGTTCGCCACTCACCTAAACGCAAAATGCTTAAACTTCTCGTCCAGGTATCCACACCCATTGTCCAAAGGCAATGCACTATGGATGAACTGGTCAGGGATATTTGCTTACGCTTTTCCGCCTCTCCCACTTAATCCATTAGTGGTTCGGAAACTCAAACAAGCGTCCCTGACACTAATCCTAGTTGCTCCCACATGGGCACCTCAACCATGGTTCACAACTCTATTGGAACTCTTGGTAGTTTCTCACCAAAAACTACGTCTTACACCCAATCTCCTCAAACAGAGCCATGGAGACATAAGACACCCTAGTCAACTCGATCTGGCACCTGAAGTCCTAGAGTTTGGCTATCTTAATCTACCGCCAGACTGTATGAATATTATCAAAGAAGCTAGACGTCCTACCACAAGAGCCTGCTATGCAGCAAAGTGGAAGCGGTTTGTGATTTACTGTAATAACAACCACATCAACCCGCTTGATGCTTCTGTCCAAAACATTATATGCTATTTGTTACATCTACAACGTTCCAATCTAGCATACGCGTCCATACATTTACATCTAGCTGCTATAGCTGCATACCTCCAAAATAGACAGCTCTATCTCTTTTTAGAGTACCTGTCATTAAAGCGTTTATGGAAGGACTCAAAAGAGTTATTCCCCTGAGACGTCCACCTGCTCCAGTGTGGAATCTCAACATTGTTCTCACCAGACTAATGGGTCCACCCTTTGAACCATTGCACAGATGTGAACTGCAATTTCTCACATGGAAAGTTGCTTTCCTAGTTGCTATCACATCACTCAGAAGAGTGGGTGAACTTCAGGCATTGATTATAGAAGAACCTTTTTTACAAATGCACCAAAATAAAGTGGTTCTTCGGACTAATCCTAAATTTCTTCCTAAAGTCATTTCTGCTTTTCACATCAATCTGTTGAGTTACCTGTGTTCTTCCCTCAACCAGATTCAGTGGCAGAACGTGCTCTACACTCATTAGATGTGAAAACAGCATTGCTTTACTACATTGAAAGGACAAAACCTTTCCGTAATACAAATCCGCTTTTTGTCACTTTTGCTCCGCCACATAAAGGCAATCTTATTTCAAAATCAGGTATTGCAAGGTGGATAGTCAAATGCATTCAAATATGCTATGCAAAGGCTAAACGGACATTAACAGTTCCCCCTAGAGCACACTCTACACGCAAACTGGGGGCTTCTATGGCATTCTTAGGAAATATACCCATAGATGACATATGCAAAGCTGCAACATGGTCTACACCTCACACATTCACAAAACACTATTCTGTGGCTGTTAGCAGCACAGCAAGCTAGGGTAGGCCAAGCAGTTTTACGTACACTATTTCAGACCACTGCAACAGCTACAGGTTAGCCACCGCTTTGGGAGATAACGGCTATGTAGTCTATACAAAAGCATATGATCTACAGCTCATATGCCTCGAACGGAAAATGCTACTTACGCAGTATGCATCTGTTCTACGCATATAGAGCTGTAGAATCATATGTGCCCGCCCACCTCTCCGGGTACCTATACCTGTTGCAGTAACATCTTACTTAGATGCATGCATTCATGGACATCTCCTTCTTACTACTCTTACTAACTCCATTATCACCCTCTGCGGGAAAACAATCTAACAATGGAGTCGATGCCCATGCGCACTATCACTGAAAGGAGGAGTCACCTACCTCGTGACTGGAAAGACTGCTTCGAAAAAAAAAAAAAGTGCAAACATCCGGACCCAACACTAGATGGCGATCTATGCAAAAGCATATGATTCTACAGCTCTATATCCCAAGAACAGATACATACTGGGTAAGTAGCATTTTCCTTACTCTTCCAGGGGGGATACGCGTCAATAGTCATAAGCACTGAATATTCGCACCCACGTGCGGGGACCCCGGAGCATTAACAAAAAATATATGCATATAAATAAATATATATTAATGTATGTTTAACCAAATCTGAGGACTAGTCCTGTGTAAACCTACATCAGTATATACGTAATATGCATATATAATGTACACACATGTATATAAATATGCAGCCTAAAGCCCAAAATGAGGCTCAAATATGCCAATCTTACATTGTATTTTTCTTTTAAATAAATCATATATAACAACATTTTCATGACATAGAGAAATGTACTCTTAACTTGTTTGAACATATCCTTTATTTTCATGGAAAAAGGCAAGGTGATAGCAGGCAGATTAGCCCAGAAGGCTGCATATAGAACACTCATCAAAAAACTGGCGCTGTGCCTTTAAGACCTCCAGGACCCCCAGGCTCCCATCATGCCTCACAGGTGACAGTTAGGCCAGTTCTTTTTTCTGGCTCCTTCTGTGAGGATCCTGGAGTATTGAGCTCGTCAGTTAATGAATTTCTCACTAATTGGTTTTTTTAAGTTGATTTTTTTTACTTCATTTGACGTTTTTTTAGTACTAACAGTACTATTCCATCTTGTTTTTTCTGACTTTCCAGCTATTTTTTTTTTTAGTCTGAAATGCCAGCCTTGTTTAAGAAGTGTCCTTGTGGGAAGAAAATGGCACAATCTGACCCACACTCTGTCTGTATTGTGTGCTTTCCATCCTCACGCAGGCCTGACAAGTGCTACTACTGCCAGCAATTCTCCAGAAGGACCCTTCGTGAAAGGGAGAAGATCAAACTGCATGCCATGCAGGGGCGAGGACCGGAATCTACAAGTGGCCTGGAAGGACATCCCTCCAAAGAGCCCTCCTCTCAAATAAGGCCTGAGCACAAGAAAAAAGGGGCAAAAAAGAAGACCACTGTTGGATTCGCTGTCGGGCTAAAGATGGACGTCGAAAATACCCCTATGCCCGTCTTCAGCTTCTAAGTGGTCGACAAGAAGACATTTATTACAGTCAAAGCCGAAGGACCTATCGCCGTCGAAGTGGACGACGGCAGGCATGGCAAGTAAGTCTAAATCTACACATGCGTTGGCTTCTTATCGACTGACGTCGACCCCCCCTCGGCGGCCCAGGTCAGTCTCAGCTACGACGGCTGAGTGCAGACGCTCGACGTCGAAGACTCATCACAGACCACGGCGGTTGCCGTCAAAGTCTCCAGTGCCAACGTCGAGCATACCACTGATGTCCTGGACACCTCAGAGGTCGAAGGCGGCAAGTCTTGTTCACAGACGCTCTGCTGCTGCATCGTCGTCGTCTGTCTCTGTCTCTGTCTCTGTCTCTGTCTCTGTCTCTGTCTCTTTCTCTGTCTCTGTCTCTGTCTCTGTCACTAGTACCTACGTCCAGGGAAATTCAGGAGGCAGAAACGCAGGATCTAACTTCTGAGAGGATGACGTCAGAGTGCTTCATCCTCCCCGGGCCAGAGGATTGTTCAAATCACGCCGGAGGGTTCCCCGGCTCAAGAACAGCATACACCTCCGATCAATCTATCCCCGAGATGGCTGAGGAGTCTGAAGGAGTGGAGAGTGCCAAGACGTAGTCCTGGGTCTGACTATTCTCAAATATATTCTCCCTCTCGTACTTCTGATAGGCAAGTGGGCCCACCGACACCACCCACAAGGTCTCCTCGGAGATCTCCAACTACAAGGAGACTTAGTTCTCGGTCATCTCTTGGGTGCTTCTAGTCTAGATCTCGACATCCTATGCCTAGAGAGCAGAGACCCAGGTCTCCATCATGGTCTACCAATTCGTCCAGATCTTGGGTGGCAGACTATTCTCCTACCTTGTCTACTCCTCCCATCAGAGTATCACCAGTGGATGACATCATGACGTTTAACGAGCTCCTTTGTAGAGGGGCTGCGAAACTCAACATTGAGATGCCTTCCTCGACTCCATCGATGTCTGTCATATTGGAGACCCTTCATCACAAGTCTTCCACTAGACCTCTGCTCCCTTTGGTTCCTGGGCTACTAAAACCAACGCTACATACTTTTCTAACTCCGGCGTCAATTGGAGCAGCGCCACCATGCATAATTAAGAAATACAAAGCCCCAGAACAGGATCCACTGTTCCTGAGGTCTGATCCTCCACAGAATTCTGTCAGTGTCAGCGGCAAGGTAAGCGCACATAGGGGCTTCCTCCTCTGCAGTCCCCCCTGATAAAGACAGCAAATCTGTGGACTCGATTGGTAAGAGGATGTGTAACACCTCTGCCTCTTACATGAAAGTTGCTAGCGCTTCCGCACTGATGGGTCGATATGACCGTTCATTATGGGACTCACTTTCAAGGTTTACTGACAAATTACCTAAAGAAGATTGACAGGATTTTCAAGAGATCCTGCATGAAGGTGGGCTCGTAGTGAACCAGATCATAAGTGCAGAGGCTGATGCATTAGACCTGGCAGCTCATGGCTATTCACATGGCATCTGCACTAGGCGATCCTCCTGGCTGTGACTTACGGGCTTAAAACCAGAGGCCCAACACCAAATTCTTAACCTTCCCTTCAATGGTACCTCTGTTTTTGGCTCTCATACAGATATGTCCAGAATGAAGTTAGAACTGGACACCTTGAAGGCGGTTGGTTTGAAGAAAAGGAAGAACTTCAGATGTCGATATCATCCTTATGACCGAAGCCAATACCAGCAGAGGGTTCAAATCCCTCACTGATCGCACCAACATCATGCAAGATCGCGCGATCATTAGCGACTGCCTGGATGAGGACGAGGGGCCTCGAGACAAACGACCCCTTTGGCAAAACAGCCCAAACAGTGAGTGTTTGCTTCCCCCAGCTCTGTTACCCACTCCGTTGTGGGGGGGGGGGGAGAGAGAGAGAGAATGTTTCACTTGGACGAGTGGCACTAGATAACACAGGACAACTGGGTACTCAATATTGTGCGGAATGGGTACTTAATCAGATTCAAATCCCCACCACCTGCTATATCCCCTCAGATCTTCAGTAAATCAGCCAAAGCTGCTTCGAGCGGAGGTCTCCATCTTGTTACCAAAACATGCTATCGAAAAGGTTCCCTGGCCCCAACATCAGCAGGGGATTTGTTCCTGTTACTACTTGGTTCCAAAGAAAGGTCCAAACAAGGAGTACAGACCTTTACTCGACCTCAGACTCTTAAACAAATTCGTTCTCAGAGAGAATCAGGATGTTGGTACTACACCAAATTGTTCCACAAATCCATCAAGGAGACTGGATGTGCTCCATAGACCTTCAGGGCGCTTATTTTCACACTCCAATTTCTCAAAAGCACTGGTACTTTTTACAATTCAAGATAGTCCTAACACTTCCAGTACACAGTCCTCCCTTTCGGACTCAAATCTGCTCTCCATACTTTTTCAAAATGCATGGCGGGTTTAGCAGCCTTCCAGCGAAAACAAAAGATCTTAGTCTATCCATGTCTAGACGACTGGCTGCTCAAGAGTGCCTCTTCCAGTCTCCTGCAGGAACATCTGCAATACTGCATTCAACTCTTAAATCAGTTGGGTCTGTTCTCAATCCAACTCAGAGGATCCACTATTTGGGCGAGACCCTAGACGCCGCAAGAGCGTGTCCTTCGGAGGAGAGACCATCATCAATACTCCACAAATGTCGTACTCTCCTCCGCACACCTCATCCGACGGCCAGACAGGTATCCTCTCTGCTGGGCTTGATGGCGTCTTGCATATTCATCGTCCCAAATGCCAAGCTACAGATGAGACCGTTACAACAAGCATTAGAGGATCAGTGGTGTCAAGTCTCCAACCGCTGGGAGGACACCATAATTCTAACTCGCGCAGTCAGTCTCAATAAGATGGTGGATGCGGAGTCCTCATTTGCTGAAAGAAGTTCAGTTCCACCAGGAACTCCCCAAACAAACACTCGTCACAGATGCGTCCCTCCAGGGCTGGGGAGCTAACATGGGACCTCTTCAGATTCAGGGGATGTGGTCAGAAAAGGAGAAAACCTACCACATCAACATGTTGGACGTAAGAGCTGTACATCTGGCTCTCAAAGCGTTCTTTTCCTCCATAAAGTCACATTCCCTGTTGGTTCAGACGGACAATACCACAACGATGTACTACCTGAACAAACGGGGAGGGACCAGATCCAGACCCCTGTCTCTGGAGGCTCAAGCGATTTGGAAATGGCTACTGGCGAGGAACACGTCCATATCAGCAATTCACCTCCCAGGTACCCTCAACGTGCACGCGGACGATCTAAGCCGCAACTTAGCACAACTGGGTGCTAAAAGACCAGGTAGCACACATTTTTCAGAGATGGGGGGGGGGGGGGGTTACCCAGACATCTATCTATTTGCAGATGCGGCAAACGCAAAATGCCGCACCTTTGCATCCAGGTACCCTCAACCAGCCTCCAGAGGGAACGCACTTTTGATCGATTGGTCAGAGAAATTACTCTACGCCTTTCCACCAGTCCCTCTCATACCACTGGTGATCAACAAACTCTACAGATCCAGGACCGAGATGATCCTGATCGCGCTAGAGTGGTTCGCCAGTGGTGGTATCCTGACCTTCTACATCTTTCCAAGATGCCACACAGGAGGTTGCCATGCCATCCGGATCTGTTAACCAAGTTCGGAGGGAAGATTTTTCATCTCAACCTTCCATCACTGAGATTGACAGCATGGCTCCTGAGTTTCTCCAATATGGTCTTCTGATGGAGACATCTAGCCGCAGATTCCTTAACTAAGAATATCCCGAGACGTCAGACTGGATCCGGAGAGTCTTCAGCAGTACCTCTGCGTGCCTGGGAACAGCGTCGCATGGCTCTGTCCTGACATCGTCCACGGATGTGACGTCAAGTCCCTCCCGGTGCGCTGACGTCAGTTTCCTTCTTTTCCACGTCCCACCGCGGATCCAGGAAAAGCGGTTCCTCTGGCCTGTTTTTGTTTTCTGGCCTTATCGACGTCTTTTTGCGTCCGGCAACAGTGTGCGATGCCTAAGGGCTTCAAGTAGTGTGAAACCTGTACGTGGCATATGTCGGCGACGGATCCACACGAGATCTGCATGTGGTGCTTGGGAGAGCACCACGACTCCGAGGAGTGCGACGCCTGCCGGCAGCTGAAGCCAAAGTCTCTGCGGGAACGTCGGATGAAGTTGCTGTCCGCCCGGATGTCCCGTTCGGAGTCCTCTCGTCTCTGGTCTCCATCTCGAGCTGGGGCTTCTGTTCGGAACAGGTCACGGAGTCATTCCCGCGGACATCGCTCGCCTGATGCAGGTAAGCACAAGAAGTCACGGAGGTTGTCGACCTCCCATAGACGTGACGTCGGGGGCACGCTGCTGCCGGTCTTCACCGCACACGGGCCCCCCGGATTCGACCCCTACCTACCCACCATTTCCTGGTGTTGGGGCGACTAGATCCCAGATGGAAGCCTATTCTCAGACTTTACAAGCCACCTTTGGGTCTCCTCCTCTCTGGTGTGCCGTCGGGCCCCACAGAGGGGGCAGGGGCTCAGACCGGGAATTCGCCGGCAAGTCTCCCCCTTGGCGCCAATAGAGTACCCTGACTCCGGTGTCGCTGCGACGTCGGGACACGGCCCGGAGGGGCATCCCAGTCAGACGTCGGGTCCTCCTGTGGAGTCACCGCACAGCCGTGTGGGTCTCCCTGCGTGGGCACCGGATGTGTCTGCAGCGCGGAGCTCGACTCCGAGTCGACGCCGTTTCTCACTGTAGTTTCCCATCTCTGAGGTAGTCGACGCCGCCCCGATGCCAGGCGGACGAGTCCTCTTCGGTGGTCGCCGACGTCTATGCGACGCCGTCCTGACGCCGGTGCTGTTCCTCTGTTGGTGGAGGAGGATGAGGCCCCTGAGGGTTCACCACCCCCAGGGTTGTTTCGAGGCTCCTCTGAGCAGGGGCCCATGGGGCACTGGCAGGCTTTTGGTCGTCCTCTGGCTGTAGAGCCTCTGCCTTTTGGTGGACGGGTTAGCCTACAACCGTCCCCTACAGATGGCTTATTGTCGCCACCTAGATTGGCCCCGGAGGCTAGTGCAGTGTTTGCGAGAGCGGTTCGCAAAGCTACGGATATCTTGCAGATGCAGCCTTCTTCAGTCTCTCTGCCTTCTGATCCCTTGTTGGATCTACTCTACCAGGGTGACGTGGAGCCCTTGCTGCCTTTTGGCGGGTCATTATATGACATTCTTATTGGGACTTGGGCGAAACCCTCATCAGAAGACCCTGTGGGTTCGTGCTATTTCAGTCATCGCCCGGCTCCAGATGACCCTGTCTGTTTGTCCCTCCATCCTAGGGCTCAAGGGCTGGTACTCCAGGCAGCCGCTGCCTTCCTCCCCTCCTCCGTTACTTCCTCCCACTAGAGTCTCGCTGGTTGGAGTCGTGTGGCTGCCATGTCTTTGCGTCCACCAGCTTGGCCCTTCGGTCCTTGAACACGTCCTTTGGGACTCGGTCGAGCGTCTCCTTCCATCTCTTCTGGAGGGCCCTCTGGCTGACCTGGATCGGCTGCTTCTTGCTGGCCGGGAACTGCCCCAGTTTTCCATTCGGTCGGCAATGGACACCACTGACTCTGTGGGTCGGGCTATTGGCAGGTCAGTTGCTCTGCTCCGCCATGCCTGGCTGCGCGATGGCAGTTTTCCTGCGAATGTTCAGGAGCGTCTTCGGGATTTGCCCTTTGATGGGGTCTCCCTTTTTGACAGTCATGCTGACTCAGCGGTCCAAAGTCTTATGTCTGGGTTTCCATAAATCCCGTGGTTTTTAGTCCTTGTTGCGGACTTTTATTTTGGTTGCAGTGTTGTCACTGTTTTTTGTGGTATCCGTCTATGGGTACAATACGTTATTGCCCGGATGGTCTGTATGGCTAATCAGCCGTTTTTGCCCTTATTTGGTACAGCTAGCCAGCTGTTTCTGCATTTCCTTTTGAGTCCTCTGCCTACGAGCTAGTCTCGGTGTCCCTGGCTTTTTACGGGGATATGACATACCCTATGTGGGGTATTCGTTGGCTATTGTATAGCCGCTCTTCCTTGGGCAGGAAGCTTCGATGGCTCCCGCTGAGTCTTCTTAGGATGGTTGTATTCTGTCCCTCGGGGGGGGGGGGGTGAGGGGTGGATTGTCCTATAGTTCACACTGTAGGCTCCTCCCTTCGTCGCTCTTCCTACTGTTGTAGGACATACCCTCTGGTGAGACCCACAAGATTGGCGGCGTTCTCTCCTGGAGCTTATGAGTTGTGGCCTACGGTTGGTCCGTAGCACTCTTCTACCTCTATAGAGGCGATCTGCTCCAGAGTATTGTTGGGTTTCTGCCACACCTGGCTCACCCCGGCGTGTTCTTCACCTTTTTGCTGTGCTCTTTTTACCTACGTTGGCTGTCTTAGACGTAAGCAAGTGTCCCTTGTGGGCATGTTGTCCTGTTCCGCTCCGGAGGGGTTTCTTTCCGTGTTCTATGTGGACAAGGTATGCGAGTACGCACTGGGTATGTTCAGTCACGGGGTGCCTGCGGTACACCTTGCGCCACGGTCTTGGCTGCGTTCTATTCTTGTGGTATTGTCTACTCTTCATTCTCTGGTGTTGGGATGTGCTGATCAGTTGACTGGGGGTGAGTGTTTGATTGGCTCAAACGTTCCGTCCATCATCCCCTTTTGTATCGCTTTGGTCGCCCTAAGTTGGCGGGGGTATGCCCAGACGTGGGTCCCTTGCTCACTTTGCCACTGGATTCAAGCAAGCCTGGCTGATGACGGCTGAAATGCCAGAAACCGGTCCTAGGATGCTTGTTTCCGGTCCAGGGAAGACATGGCTTGGCAGTTCGGGCTGGACTGTTCCCATGAGGCACAGGGTCAGACTGATTTGCATATGGCCATGTCTGAACTGGGGTGGTGGAGTGAGCTAAAGAATGATGATGGATTAAACCCAGATCAGTTGACTGGGGGTGAGTGTTTGATTGGCTCAAACGTTCCGTCCATCATCCCCTTTTGTATCGCTTAGGTCTTCTTTCGCGTCTCAGACCCCGTTTGGTTTTCGCTTATGTCAGTAGAGTCTATGCCAGACACATCACTGCTGCACGTTGCCTTGTGCCCTTTTTAGGTCTTGCCTAGCGTTGCAGCGCGCATGCGCTACTCGCTCTGCGAGAGATATTGTGGATTAGGAGATTTCAGAAGGGGACTTGAAGCCCCGCCCCTCATTTTCATTGGCTGGCGTCATCGTTTATGTAAAACGGTGGCCTCTGATTGGAACTGAGCCTTTTTGGTTTCCGCCTTTTCTCCTTTTTGTCCGGCCCATCCGGACTGGATCGTCTGCTTTTCGGCTGTCGTGAAGCAATTTCTTATCTAAAGGAGGCGTGTTATATAAACAAGCCGTGAAGCAAAGGATCCAGTCCGGATGGGCCGTCCCAAAAGGAGACAGGGCGGTAACAAAGAAGCACTGTTTGGAGAGCTTGTTTTATTAGTGCTCCCTTAGCGCCGCAAGACACCGTGAGAAGCGAGGACAAACAAATGTGGGACCAATGAGAACATAACGGGTTTCAAGCAAGGCACGTACAGACAAGGGAGGAGAGGATTGTATTTATGTATTTATAAATCACTCACGCAAACAAACTAATTTTCGATGGCATTACGTTTATAGCATGGAACACCAAAAAGTAATTCATTTGTCCACGGAAATAAAGACACATTGTAGGATGAAAGTCTCGCACATTTGGGGTTTTCTGTTAACTTTAAATTTAAATCGTGTAAAAATGTCTGTTATAAAGTTACGTTTTTACGTTTGTGACAAAGGTAGTTCAAATTACTTGACATTGAAGAAAGAGGATTTCTGTGTTAAGTAAGGGAGCAGCAGCGCTGGAGGCTGGGCACTGCGCGAGAGGGGGGCGGGAGGGAGGCCGGCAGAGAGGTCACGTGGCAGGAAGCAGCTGCCAGCTGCTGTGTGCTGCGCCGGTTGTACTGTTGTACTGTTGTACAGTGAGACAGGGAGACAGGGAGCGAAGGCTGCAGCAGAGGGGCCGCCCTATGGCAGATGGTGAGTGGACGCAGTGAAACCATAGGGAGGGAGCCCTCATACATGCAGGTCCGTACGGAGGGCATGTGAGAGTTGGGCGCTGAGGAGAGGGCACCCCTTTCACGGAAGATGAGTACAGTCCTTCGGCTTGGGCATGGTGCGCTATCAAACGGGCGTAGATCACTAGACGCGAGAAAGCACCACTGAACATTCCCCGGGGTTGTGGTGTAGTGGGGTGGGTGGGAGAAGGGAGGCAGCAGGTTCAGTTTTCCAGGAGCTTCAATGCATCATATTGTTTTTCCTTCCTAGAAACTGGTTTCACCCTCCAGTAGACCTCAGTGGGCTCAGTATCCCAGCAAAGCTTCACCATGCGCTTGCAATAAAAGGTCCACCACTCCTTGGACCTGTAGGACCGCTCCCTCCCTTACAAGTCACCTTGGTGAAAGGTATGAGCTGCCTTGATGGTATGGTGGGTAAAAGAACGGTGGAAAATACTGTAGTGTACAAGAGAGAGGACATACATCGGGACCGTACATACTGCCTCACCGCATCCACGTATCGGAGGTTCTATCCAAAACTCATGACCGAGGCAAATGTCTTCCCCAGAATGCTGCACCTGCACACTCCAGAGCCAGAGTGCTGTTTGTTTTCATGCAGAGTCATCATGAAGGGACCCACGCTGTTGGGAGTGAGTGGTTTGTCGAGATGCCTCGGTACATCCACACAGCGTGAGCCTAGACTGCAACTGCCTCTGAAGAATGCCGTTCACCAAAACTCAAAATGAATTTCACGCGGATGTTCTGACTAGACGGACCACATTACGACACCCCTGGCAGGAAAAGGAAATTCAAGTTAATACAAATAATAGCCATCTAGTGTTTTAAGCGCAACACTGTTCAGGCTACTATGCGGAGTAGAACTAGGAACTGCCTTCCGTTCCTCAGTTATTGAACATCCCTACTTTCACCCCCTGTGCCCCTCATGCTTTCATGCTCTTTCCAACATTTCATTTGAGTCCTCATCACTTCAATTTTCATGGACATCATTCTTCCTAGATCCTTTTTTCATGCTCTTTTTCTGTGTTCACGTTTTTATCGTATTCTCTTCCGTACACCTCCTTTCCCATAAACCAATGACATTCCCACACGCTTCTCCATAAGTAACCTCCGTACTTAAATTCCATGCTCCACGGACCTGTGAAATATCAGTGTTTTAATCACTTCAACCATACAAAAAACAATTAACCAGTTCCACAGGAGCAACCACTACCTTATCCACACACCAAGTAGTATTGGCACATTTACTATAAAGCATAGCTGCCCCCCGCTCCCATTACTGCCCACTGGCAGTCTGTAGTGCCTGCAGAGCCTCCCAGAGTGTAGACGTGTCCAGTCAGGGCGGCCTGACTCTGAGTGGGTCTATAATGTTCGTGATTATGTTTCCCCCAAGTGATCAAATCATCCACAACCCCTTCATTCCTGCGAGTGAGCTTAATATGTTGTTCATCTGCGATCTCCCATTGTAATAAGTCCGCCAACCAAATTTTTATATCCGGCATGCTAGGCACCTCCCAGTGTGTACCTATCCTTCTCTGCACCAGCACCAAACCCAATGCGAGCATTCGAGATTGCATTTGAAAGTGTTTCCAATGTGGTTGCACCACTTGTAAAAAAAAATATCACATTAATAAAAGCCAGTACCATTTACAATACTGATAACTCACACTAATGCAATGCAATAGATTTCACAGTTAAAAAAAAGTTAGCTATTGCCATTTTGCATTACAGCATTTGCTTAATGTTTCATGAAGGGGAAAAAAAAAAAACAATGTCATTTACAATGCCAATAGCTCAAATAATGTCATTGCGAGACCTATTGCATTGTAAATGCTTGTTCCCTATGCACTTCACAGACTGGGGCTCTAGTCCCTCTGCTCCTTGCCGCGCATACTCTTGTTCCTGGTCCCTGCTGATCTTATCAGTGGAAGTATTCTTCTTCAGGATACTCTATGCCATTTCTGCAGTATCTGTGCGTGCGTGTGTGTATGTATATGTGTGTGTGTGTGTATCTATATACACACACACTTGTTAGTCTTCTATGTATGGATATTAATAACTCTTCATGGTTAGTGTGGTGGTCTACATCTCCACCTGTCACACAGGAGACCAGGGTTCCTTCCCTGACTGGGCTGATGATGCTGCCTTTTAAGTGTCTTTTAAGTATCCTGTTCTGGTTCACATCGGTGCCGTTGGTACTAATTGTGCAGCCTCCTATATTACGTGGGGTTTGCTCTTCGAGTTCCCCTGGTTTTTCAATACATATATTTTCATATATACCTATATGTACATATGTCATGGGATATCCACCAAGCGAGAAGGCAGGCATACTAGGTTTTTCCTTGCTGGGGTTTTTGCCCCAGTTCTCTCTCCCACTCCCCCTCCCTCCCTATCCCCTCCCTCTCCCTCCTGGGAATGAGCCTTATGTGTGTGCCCGTCCTGGCCAGAATCCATTGACCATTGTACCTCCGGATACAGTTGGCCGGTGACTACCTGGTGGTGCGCCCGTCTCTTTCCGCCGACACATATATGCTGTTGATGCTACATTTCATTGGGATTTTGCATATGCGTGGAGTAGTTCTCACAGTCCACACTGTCTGTGTATCCCTGTCATTCACATACATGCATCTCCTGGTAGTCCTGGTTCTGTGTAGATCTGCATGGAGAGATCTGTCCCTCCACATGTCATTTTTTACATCCACTGTTGTGCATGCTCAGTTTGTATGCTCTGACTTGGTCATCATGTTTTGTTACTTTCTGGGATCTTGTCTCTTGCAGATCCATGGGACTTGTGCTCGGTTTAACTTCTTCTTGCAGAAGTTTGAGGACTTTCTTCCAATATGCACTGGCCATTCTGATTATGTGCTTCCCTTTCGTCCCTGTCTGGACGAGAGAGATCTCGTACCGTCCTCTGACGGATTGTGGTGCCTTTGCCTCCCCTTGTTAATGCTCCCTTACAGAGCTTAATGTGTCTTGTCAGCCACGCTGGCATTGCTGTTCCCACCGTGTTTTGGTCAATGTTGTTGACTGGTTAGTTCTCTTTGGAACTTGGTGGTTTTCAGTCGCAGTCCCTCCTCCAATGGGGTATAGCTTTGGTATCTATTCTAAGTTAAGGAATCTGTGGCTAGATGTCTCTATCAGATGAACGAGTTACGTACCTTCGGTAACTATGTATCTGGTAGAGACAGTCTAGCCGCAGATTCCTTAACGCCCACCCATCCTCCCCGCTCTGCAAGCGCTTTTTCAGGGTTGGTTCTACCCACTTGCCTCCCTACAGGTGGCCTTTGTCTTCCTGCAGGATGGTATGCTTCACCTCCCTCCGGGGTTGGATGTCTCATGCTGTTTTAACTGTTGCTTGTCCACCCATTCTCGTCATTGGGTGGTGGGTTCCAATGTCCTTCCACGCTCCTCCACCCTGGTCCTTCCAGTGTGGGACTTGATCATGTTCTTCTACCCCCCTTCCAGCCTCTTCTATTTTTTTTTAACCATTACTTGGGGTTTCCTTGACTATGTTGCGGTCACTTACTTTAGGGTCTATTTGAGTGTGCTACAGTCAATAGGTCATTTATGGGGTGTATGATTGTACATTCTCTGTTGCACAAATGTGGTCAATTGCCATGAGTCATGTTGTTCCAGTTCTGTTGCCCGTTAGTTACATTCTGTGATTGCAGACTGCCTATCGTTTGCCATGTCATTCATTTCCAGTGCTATTTTGCCTCATCGGAGGGCATGGCCCTTCGCGTGTGCGACACTGTTTCTAGGGGTGAGTGCTCTGCTCTCACCCCTTCAGTCCCTTACAGTATAAGTAATCTTTCATTGATATATATGGTGATGTTTCTCATCATTGTATGTTTTCTTGTCATTGTTGTTTCAAAGATTTTTGATCTTTTGTAGCACACTGTTCCCACACTCTCACGGTTTTGGTAGTGGCTCCGCGTTGCTGGCGCGGAAAAGCTTCACAGTAGAAAACTGACGTCAGCGCGCCGGGAGGGACTTATATGGCTCCATTGACGACGTATCCATGGTAGACGCCAGGACGGAGCCATGCGACGCCGTCCCCCGGCACGCAGAGGTACTGCTGAAGATTCTCCAGATCCAGTCTGACGCCTGGGGATATTCTAAGTTAAGGAATCTGCGGCTAGACTGTGTCTCTACCAGATACATCGTTACCGAAGGTAAGTAACTCGTTCATCTAGGCCTCTCGCAGGACTGTATGCAGATTTTGAAGGAAGCGAGAAGGCCTTCTACGAGGAAATCATACGCTTTCAAATAGAAGCATTTCTATCTGTGGTGTACAGCCAACGGACATAATTCCAGTCTTGTCCAGGAACAGGTTATTCTCTCATACCTTTTGTACTTGGCTAAAGCAGGCTTACAGTTTCTCTTCTATTAAAGTGCATGTGGCGGCAATTACAGCTTATAGAAAGTCGCCTACTCGGGCCTCTTTCTTTCAAATGCCAGTTGTTAAAGACTTCCTAGAAGGGCTAAGAACGGTCTACCCAACAATTCGATTACCTTCCCCTCCCTGGGAACTTAATGTAGTCCTTTCTAAATTAATGTGTCCCCCACCCCCTCATCCCCCCCTTGAACCCATTCACAAAGCTTCTCTGCAGCGTCTATCTTGGAAGGCTGCTTTTCTGGTGGCAATTACCTCTGCTCGAATGGGTGAGCGAGATTCAGGCCCTATGTTCTACAGAGCCTTATCTCGTTTTCCATGCTAACAGAGTGGTTCTGAGAACACACCCGAGTTTCTGACCTAAGGTGATCTCGGATTTTCATGTCAATCACACTACCCACATTCTTTCCAAATCCTACCACTCCCCCCTGAGAGGGCGTTACATTTGCTTGATCTAAAAAGGGTTCTAAAATTCTACCTTGATAGAACGAAGGACATAAGTCAGACCGTCTTTTTGTGAACTGTGGTCCAATGCACACTGGTTTTCCTTCTTCTAAACCGTCCATCGCTAGATTATCACATTATCTTATCAGTTAGCTAACAAACACAGGGCTCGAAAAATCATAAAAAATGCACTAGACCTGCAGGTCTAGTAACCTACAAAATCTCCTCGACCTAACTGAAATGCACTTGACCTCTGACTCTGAAAGCTGAGCAAATGTGACCAGTTAACAAGATTTAAAAGCATTTTTATTGCTCATTTACTTTGTGAGCAATAAAGATGCCTTTAAGTCTTGCTATCTTGTCACATTTCCTCTGCTTTCAGAGGCAGAGGTCAATTGTCAGTTTGTCTTCCTACTCGCAGGAAAGGTCGAGAAGGACCTAAAAATAGCTCGTCCTGAATTAATCTGACTCGCAAATGCGAGCGGTCGAGTGAATTTTTCCAGCCCTGAAACAGCTCCCTGGCAGGCCGAAGGCTCATTCCACGAGAGGTAAAGCCGCCACTACGGCCCTTCTTAGAAAAGTACCCATTCAAGAGATATGTGAAGCGGCTACATGGTGCTCAGTTCACACCGTTGCTCGCCATTACTGCCTTGATTTTGATACCCAAGCGAACGCCCGCTTTGGGCAAGCTTCCTTGAAGAATTTGTTTGGTTAAAATATTGTTCAGAGTATATCTGCTATACTGGTGTTCGTCCGCAGGATTCTGGGGATGGGCTTACTACTCTATTCAGTGCTTATGACTATTGAGGCGTATCCCCTGGAAGAGAAGGCTAAGTTACTTACCTGTAATCCCAGTTCTGTTCCAGGGGTATACTCATCAGTCCTAAGCAACTCCCTCCCCCCCCCCCTCCTCCTCCCCGGACGAATACCATGGTTATAGGAGCACTCTATTTCCTCATGATCACTATACACTGTAATACGCCGTTAAAAAGACCTGACCTAACTGTCACCTGTTGGGCATGATGGGAGCCTGGAGGTCTTAAAGGCACGGCGCCAGTTTTTTGAAGAGTGTTCTATATGCAGCCTTCAGGGCTAATCTGCCTGCTGAAACCTTGCCTTTTTCCTTGAAAATAAAGGCTATGTTCAAACAAGTTAAGAGTACTTTTCTCTGTCATGGAAATGTTATATATGATTTATTTTAAATGAAAAATACAATGTAATATTGGCATATTTGAGCCTCATTTTGGGCTTTAGGCTGCATATTTATATACAGGTGTGTATTATTTAAGCATATGTATATATTGATGTATGTTTACACAGGACTAGTCCTCAGATTTGTTTAAACATACATAAAAAAAAAAAAAAAAATATATATATATATATATATATATATTTTTTTTGTTGTTAATGCTCCGGGGTCCCCGCACCGTGGCGGGACTAGTCAGTGTTTATGACTGAGTATACCCCTGGAAGAGAACTAGGATTACAGGTAAGTGACTTATTCTGACTCCACAGTGGAGGCTGGCATTGTTGTTCATTCTAGACAAGACAAAGACTCTACAATCGCAGCAAACTAGTCACAGAACTTGGAATTCTGCAAATAATGCAGAAACGTAAGCCCCCAGGCTGCAAACTTGTATGCAGGAGCTCATGCACGAATCATAAACCTGATTCATAAAGAGTTACCCCCCCACCAGTGGTAATTTTCGACTTGCGTATCCTTTCATTGTCAAAGTTAGCATTTGACCTAGAGAAAGCGCTTAATATCTCTTGAGTGCCAACAGTGCCATGTGCCATTATTACGGTTTGGAGAGTGATTTATTTAAATGGTAATGTGCGTCTACACATGTTTTGAGACAGTTGTGTGTATACGAAGTCGAGTAAGTTAGGCCAGTGCACATTAAAAGAATGTCCTTATCTCCTATTTTCTCCTGGTGCTAGAAAAATTACCTGCATGTGGTAGGTGATTGAAATGGTAGTCTGACAAACTAGAATATCTGGAATTTAGTTCAGAAGAGCAGGATACCTGCAGTTTCAATGAGAAAACTCTGAAGACAAATTTGATCTTGGGAGTGCATGACATGATGTGGTAGGATTGAAACTACACAACTCCTGCCTACACCATAAATTCTGACTTTGTGTCTCTGCAAAAGTCAACCGCTTTTCAAGAGGATTGATGCTATTGTAGCTGAATAAATTTGTAGTGGGGAAACCTAGGGTTTCCCTGATGTCGCTGTAGGTAAACCTAACTGAATGAAGCAAACACATTTTTACAGTTGTCAGACTGCCTTTCTTGCATGCTAAGGTGCTCATTTGTTAATCCACTGATAAAAATAACTGACCACTCTAAATGGAAAGTAAATTAGTTGCCCAAAATACCTTGTCAGAGCATTAAGTGCTATATAAATACAATTTACAATTGTATGCATTCTTTTCACTCATCCACATCAGCTTACCCAATCACATAATCAAACAATATACTTCACAGCACCAGCATTCCATTCTTCTGGTAAGAAACATTAAAATATGGGTCTGAATAGAAGACAATTTGGTGATACCGTCTTTGAGGGAATTGCAATGATTGGAATTTATGGAATTAATTATGCTTGCTTGTAGAAGAACCATGTGGATATGGCCTGGAGAAGATGGAATTTTATGGCTGAATGAAAGACTTCTAGTCTGTAAGATCTTCAACATTTGAAAGAAACAATCCACTATTCTGGTAAAGATAAAACCGCAAGCATTTGCAAACAAGGACACCCCTATATGCCCATGGGACAGGGGAGCAAAGTATGTATTCCAAACAGTCACGCGAGACTCATTTTCATCAGCAAACCTCACCTAAACTTTAAACGAATCCAAAAGCAGATTAGAAATGCAGTTCTGTTACAAATGAATTGTACAAAAGAACAAATCTGGATTTCTGTTACAATTGTATTACAACAAACTGTGAGGTACAGTATTTACACAGTATTGCAAATGAATAAAGTGCAGACGACGCAGTGCTCATATCGTGATATTTACAACATGTAGCACACATGACACTGTACAAAGCCTAACGGTTGTGATACAACTTTCAAAGCAAAATCGGGGGAGAAAGGGGGTCCAACTGAATTATCAGTACCATCATTTGTTAATCCTCAACAACCGATATTTTGGAAGGGGGGGGGGGGTTCTCGACGTTTCAACCCCAAACTATACATAGGGTCTCATTGGGACATAGTATTCCGACTGCTTCTCCGCACTGATAAATAGGTATGTCTGGTTAATGATTTATACCATCCACACCTTCCAAATGTCTGCATTTGGGAGTTCCGCAGGACTAAAACATGTAACAAACTTTGTTGATCTCAATGCATGTACTCAGTGTGAAAGGCAGCGAGTCTTCTAAGACCCTCAATGCTGCCCGGTGCAGGGTTCCACCTCTAATTCACTTTGGGTTCGCTATCAAAATAAGGAGGCAAGCGCTGGAAACTGGAAGAGAAGAAAATGGTTTATTTCTCATGAGGAGACCACGTCAACTGCTGACACCAGGATGTCTTCAGGGAGGTGTTCTGCTGGCAATGCTTTTGGCTCTTCCTTTTATACAGGTTTTACTCAATGTATTTGTTGCATTTATCATGGTTACAAGCTTGGAGTCTCCGCCCCGGGCAGGTTGTCACACAAGCCCGACATTGTTTCATCAACATGGTTACACAAGCCCAACATTAACTCTCCTCCCGCCCAGGTCAAAAACAGACAATTTAATTGCAGCTGGACCTTGCTTCAGGGTCTAAAAACGAGTGAGACCGGTCAGATCTAAGAGTCCGTTCTGTTGATAAAAACAGGTCCCATTGTTGGTAATAACAAGTCTTGCTGTTTGCAGTGCAATAAATCATTTTGTAAGAGTCTCTTTGGTGTTTGGAGCCTGTTTGTGTAACTAGGTGTAGTGAAGGGTAGAGCGTCCAAAAGCTTGTCTGAAAACAGGGATGAGAGGAAAAACGAGTTTGTGGCAGCAAGTGGCGCTGAGGTTTGTTGTGGCAATAGAGTTTATAGCCCCCAGCACACATACCAGGTCGGTCAGAGGGTCAGAGGGATGCTAGTAAGGGCAGGGTGAAACAAAGGTGACCAACAGAGTACAAAATGGCTGTGATGGATTGAAATGACTGTAACTTATGTGCACATAGAATTTCACCAGACAAGATGGCGCAGGTAATGTTCATAATTGTCATTTTGCTTTTAACAGTGGCCCCTTTGAACATAACTAGCCATCTTGTTAGTCTATTTCGATCTCCATAATGTCCTGTATTTCTTGTTCATACATTACTCTCATTTTTGTTAACTGAGTGTCCATATTCTTAGGGCGCAAGGCACTTATGCAAAGAGAACACAAAGGTGGTATACAGGTTACACCCAAACAGCAACCACATATTGCCAATACTGGGACCAAGAGAAACATTGATATTTTCCAACCCCAGTCCTTCAGGATGCCCTAAAGCCAACTTCCAATTGTCCAAGTCTCTGATCCTTGATGAATTTCTGAAGATAGTCTATGGAGATGTTCGATTGCTTCATAGACAGAAGGTGAATTATCAGGCTGCGTCGAGGAACTGTGATGAGGCAGAGTCTGCTTGATCAATGTCTTTAGAACGCTTTTCTCGATGATGCTCTGCAGGGGCTGTGTAGGTTGGTGGCGGAACAAAGGCGATGTAGCACGTGCCCCCCCAGTTTCCTGGGAGCCAGGTGTAGGCTTTGGTTCCACAAACAAAGTACATATTGGGTGATGCAACAAGCGCTGGGGGGGGTTGGCAGTGTTCAAAGTCCTTACAATGTTACAAGTGCTGTGACCCACATTCTTAGTCCCACGGCCTTCAATGCATACAAGGCCTGAGACGTTCACCACAGATAGGGCCACAGTCAGTGTTGCAGCAGTTCTTTTCTTCAGGTAGGAAAATGTGGCTCTGACAGGATTATTGAACACTTGTATTTCCACTCGTTCTTTGGAGGGGACATTCATTGGGAATGTCGTATTAGAGGTGTGAGGGCAAAAGGGAGCTGCTGTTCTTCCTGTTTGGTTTAGCCCGAACTCGTTGTAGAACTGAGCGGTTGTCCCATCGGAAGTGGCATTGTCTTTGCAACTTTCTTGTAGGAGCATCATCCAGGCAAGGCAAGATCCATGAACAGAAAAGGGTGGAGGGATGAAAGGGATGGAATGTTCAGTGGCATGTGGTAGCAGCCCACAGACCCAACAGTTAGTGGCATTGGTGGCAAGATTGTGCTGGTGCAGCATCTGTACGAAAGAATTATTCCAGAATTCTTTGCGTCGTTCTCGGAGATGTGGCGGTAGTGATACCAGGTAGTGTTCTTTCTTTGTGATTGGTTGCATGGTTGGTGACAATGTTCTGTATGCAGGTGCATTCTCTTCAATGATCCAGAGTGTGACCATTAGCAGGAGGCAGGTGAGAAATGCAGCTACAAGTGCAATTGTCTTTGTACTGTGCAGTTCAAAAGTCTTGGTGTCTTTGCGGTGGCTTTGCAGGTGTTCCGTCTCTTCCATCATCTTCGAGGAGCTCACCAACTGTTAGGACCACAGACTTTTGTCTGGTGTTTTTCCTGGTAGCGTTGTTTGGCTGTGCTACCGATCTGAGACTCCGACTCAGTTAGTGGCCTGGTTGTTGGAGCTCCCCTTTTTGTCGATCTTAGGTTGTACCCTTCCTTGGATGGCACCGTGGGGTCGGGAAATTCAGACAGTTGGAGGGTGTCTTCTTGTGGGTAGCAACTCAGAGCTGGTCGGTCTTTTGCGAGTACTTCCTCTTGCACCTTCACCCCTTCACAGGTTGCCAGGGTTGGAGGGACTCGCTTGCAATGGAGCGTGCAGTCAGTTTCATTTTATTTCCACTCGGAGGGCAGTTCGGGTGGTGCTCAGGACTTGCCAGGGCCCGTCCACCTAGGCTCCAGATTCTTCGTTCTTATCAAACATGGTCGCCTGGCTTTATTTCATGTCCCGGGCCCCTGGATAGTCAGGCAAGGCTTGCTGCACCTGTTGGTGGATAATTGTTAGCTCGTTTGTCAAATTATGCAAGTAATCTGCGTAGTTCTGTCTCCTGCCGTGGCTCGGGTAGTAACGTCTGCTAGTGCATTTCCCTGTCCAATGAGATCAGTCACTTTCCTATGTGCTTGGCATTTTATCACTGCTAACTTCTTGGGAGGAGGACTGCTTGCGTCAAGGCGGAGACTAAATCTCCATGCAGGATGGGTGTACCGTGTGAAGTCAGGAACCCTCTTTCTTTCTATAAGATTCCAAAATGGTGAACCACCCTGAAGGCATATTGGCTGTCGGTGTATATGTTAACTGTCGTGTCAGTCGCTAAGATCGGTCGGGACAAAGGGTTGGTGGAGGGCGTACCGTCAAATCCTATTGAGGTCACATGTGAGCCTGACAAGGGTGCCCTTGAAATCAGTCGTTTGGATAGTGCACTACGTGTTGCTCCCGTGTCTACCAGAAATGGCGACTTTGTGCCCAGGACCTCAGCGGTAACTTAAGGGCCTTGCTGATCAATATAGAGCTCGACTGGATCCCTCCCTTGCCCCTGGCTGTCCTATGCAAAGTCGTACGTATTGTCATAATCTGTCTGTTGGTACTGATTCTGTTTGGGATGGTCAAATGTGTTCACTTATCCTGGCCTTTCCTCGCTTGCTTCACTCATGTACCCTCTCCCACGTCCTCTTCCTCTCTGTCCACTTGCTATTTCCATCGCCCCTCTGCCCCTACCAGCTCCTAACAAAGCCGGGCATTGGGTTTTCCAGTGTCCATATTCTTTGCAAAATGCACATTGATCCTGTCCTAGGTCTTGGCGTCCTACATATGATGTCGATGAATTGTTACTAGGTGGCTGTACTCTAGGGGTATTCTGCTGGTATCCTCCCCTATATTGCTCCCTTCCTGTATTCGCCCCCTGGAGTTGTGCTACCATTACCCTTTCCTTCAAGTCCTTCTTTTTCCTTTCTGTAGCCCTGACATTTTCGTTTTTCTGATGCTCATAGTACTGGGCCATTTGGAGAATGGCCGCCGGTTTAGATGCTGCCCAACTACTTTCGCTGGCTTGTAATTTCTGGGATACATCTGGCAGTAGTCCTTTGACATAGTTCTGCACAAATAAGTGGTGTCCGGTTGCGGTGGACATGTCTTGTCCACTGTAATCGGAGAACACTGTTTCAAATCTGGAGAAATACTCTGAGACATCCTCTTGTGGTTTCTGGCGGCACGCGGTTACTATGGACCAGTCTATCTTTTCTCTGGGATCAGCGTTTTCACTTTCTGCACTATTTTGTCAGGGAGGTCCAATATTGCTTTAACCGGTTTTTGACCAGGGTTCCGCTGTTTATCTAATGTGTTGAGTTGTTCCCAGGTATGACCAAGCAGTTCGGTATGGTCTATTTTCCTAATCTGTTTCCACACATCTGCTGGCAAACATAACCCGAAGAACAAGTCTATGTCGGCAAGTGTCATTATTGTTGATCCCAGAGCGGTACCTAGCTCGGTGTAAAAGGCGGTGGGGGTTCTTTCGTAAATCCGGTAGAGATTTACGGAACGTCAAAATGTCCTGTCTGTCCCATGGTTGATACACCCAATTGTAGACCACCCTTCCTCTAGCGTCTTGATGGTTTATATCGTCATTAGTCCCTTGTCCTCTAGGAGGTACCCAGTAAGGGGCAGCTTCTTTTATTGGCATCATGCTATCTGTTTTTTCCACTGGGGGTCCTGCTACCTTAGTTGTCCTGTCCCTATCTATCTATCTGTCCTTGTTCTATGAGGTGACGCAATACTTCTAGTGTGGATGAAAATAGTTCTGCAACATCGTTGTCGTCTTCATCTCCGATGTCTACCTTCCCGTAGAGAGCCACTAATCGCTCGGGCCCTACGTCTTGGTAGTTCTCTTCATATGCATTAAGGGTGTGGTAACAGAGACGTACAATAAAGTATCGTTTGAGGTTTCAAAAATAGGAGTCGCATATGTCAGTTACGTATTCTTCTGTTTCTTTCCTATCTATGAGGGTTTTAACTATTTTATCAATGCCTGCTCGCTCATTTGTACTTAATCGCGGGACCCTGGGCGCTCCTATTTCCTTGGTTCCTACCTCTACTACTGCCTCCTTTGATGAGGCATTTGGTGTGGGTGGCTCGGTGGGAGCAGAGGCGGTGGAGACTGAGGTGATCGTGCCATCTCCGGCTATACTTTGGTGGTCCTGGCGTTGTACTACGGGGTGAGTAGGGGCGTAAGGGGTGGCATGTATATGATTGGGGGACCTAACAATAAATCATCATCTACCCTTTGTTTTGCTGGTAACTTGGGGTAAAGAGTCGAGGGCGTTCTAACAGGGCATTGACCTGATATTTTTGATTCCTGTTCCTTTTTATCGATTTCCTTTTTCTTTTAGTTTTTCTTCTAATCTTTTACAGGCTTGGTAAGCTGATTTTTGCGTTTCTTTATCTTGTCTAGCTTCGTCCCTTTTTCTTTCTTTGAGCTGCCTCTTTTCGCCATAAGCCAAAACTGTCTAACATGGCTGGTCTAGTTTTCTTTTTGTGGAGAGCTAATTCTAACGTTTCTATTTTAGCGGGATGGAAAGATCCCGTCAGTGGCCACTGATTTACCCGGTCCTTCCTAGTGTATTTATGCCATAGTTTGCTATAAGCTACGCTGGCTAATCCATACTTTACGTACATGTCCTTGTTAGGGGTGCCTTCCGGCGGTGCCGGCTGACTGACCTCTAACAAACGGCCTGGTCCAAAACAATTACAATCAAACAATCTAGAGAAAACAGGCATGACGTATTTATCGGTCAAAATGAATATCTCAATCAATCAATTTAGACAAAAAGTCTGCACTACCTGTCCTTCGCTGCCTGCAAAGAGAGAGAATATTCCTATTCTTTGTTGTTTGCAAGCAGGGAATGTCTCAAATAACTCGATATCAAAAAAGGAATACTAGTATTTCAATCAAACTATTCAATCAATCAATTTAAGTCGTTTTTTCACGACCTTACCCGGACCGTATGGACAGTTCTTAGTCTTCCCCTTCCAGCGCCTGGTTGTCCTCTCACTCCAACAATCAATGCGGCGTTCCTCTAAGGTCCCAGTCAGGACCACGGGTCACTCGAGAGAGGTCTGTTCGGAACTGGTGAAGTTCAGTCGATCGGCAGCCAGACAAGGGTCTTCTCAGGCAGGTATACCCCAATCGTTTAGTTGTTCACTCCGTCGTTAGGACCTCTCTACCGGACCTGTGCGTCGCTGATGGGCCCCTACGCTTGGGCGCCAATTTGTGAAAGGCAGCGAGTCTTCTAAGACCCTCAATGCTGCCCGGTGCAGAGTTCCACCTCTAATTCACTTTGGGTTCGCTATCAAAATAAGGAGGCAAGCGCTGGAAACTGGAAGAGAAGAAAATGGTTTATTTCTCATGAGGAGACCACGTCAACTGCTGACACTAGGATGTCTTCAGGGAGGTGTTCTGCTGGCAATGCTTTTGGCTCTTCCTTTTATACAGGTTTTACTCAATGTATTTGTTTCATTTATCATGGTTACAAGCTTGGAGTCTCCGCCCCGGGCAGGTTGTCACACAAGCCCGACATTGTTTCAACAACATGGTTACACAAGCCCAACATTAACTCTCCTCCCGCCCAGGTCAAAAACAGACAATTTAATTGCAGCTGGACCTTGCTTCAGGGTCTAAACGAGTGAGACCGGTCAGATCTAAGAGTCCGTTCTGTTGATAAAAACAGGTCCCATTGTTGGTAATAACAAGTCTTGCTGTTTGCAGTGCAATAAATCATTTTGTAAGAGTCTCTTTGGTGTTTGGAGCCTGTTTGTGTAACTAGGTGTAGTGAAGGGTAGAGCGTCCAAAAGCTTGTCTGAAAACAGGGATGAGAGGAAAAACGAGTTTGTGGCAGCAAGTGGCGCTGAGGTTTGTTGTGGCAATAGAGTTTATAGCCCCCAGCACACATACCAGGTCGGTCAGAGGGTCAGAGGGATGCTAGTAAGGGCAGGGTGAAACAAAGGTGACCAACAGAGTACAAAATGGCTGTGATAGATTGAAATGACTGTAACTTATGTGCACATAGAATTTCACCAGACAAGATGGCGCAGGTAATGTTCATAATTGTCATTTTGCTTTTAACATCAGGATGCCAAAATACACTCTACCAGTGCTTGCGAGCGGGGCCAGTCTGCATTTCTTGCTACAGCGTCTCACCATAACCGCATTCTCGCAATAAAATAGGTCTGTCCTTGGCAAGCTTTCAATTTTTTTGAGGAAACAAATGCAATACACAAAAGCTAATTGGCAAAACAAAAACAAAAAAAGGAGCACCCTGATAGCCAGGACACACCACTTTTGGCTCTGTGTACTCCTTGTCAGGCAGCTGTGGACATGCGTTAAACAAAATGTCGTCACTCACAGTGCAAGACAGCCAATAGATGAAGTCGGCTGACCAATACTATATGCTATAGTGGTTGGAATTAAAATCTGAATGACACTTGAACAGACTATTGTATAAAGTGGGCTGATCAAAGACCTCTGTATATGTATGCATTTATACATCTGTTTTCCTTAGTTTTTTTATTTTTGAAAACATGAGGTTGGAGAGATGGCTAAAGCAGTCTCTAGACGGGACCTAAAAATGAGAACGACTGTACAATAATGGATACCATTGCTTATATGTGCCCAATGGGAGCTACTGTAGATCGCCCCATTAAGCTCAAATATTATATATTGTTGTGCATTTAAGATTTACATAAGAAAATTTGGGTACTGGTAAAGTTACTCAAGCTTGAAGTCGTATGTACGACCTGACATATTGAGTTATCTACTAACTCAGATGCATACATACTTTGTGGTTTGAGGTCTCTGAGTAGAGTGGTCAAATAGTAGGTAAAGCGTTCAACCTGAATATGCCAAGCATATCCATTGGTGCAAATGCCTTATTTTAGGTCGAAATTATGTATTAGCACACCTCCGTTATGTGTAATCGAAAAAAGGCTGATAGCTTTTATTTACATGTTGGTGGTATGAGTCAGTTTAACATAAGTGCAGATATCCCTTTTGGTAGAGGCGGCAGGATTAATGGCAGGACACTTCTTGGAGAGGGAGTGGTGTTCTGGGAAGACTGATGCCTGCCTTAAGGATATTAAATCACCCTGAATACGCAGTAATCTTTTCTAGGATTGTAACCCCTCCTTAAAATAATTTGGACTCTAATGTTGATGCATCTGCATTCATTTCTGTGTTATAAACCTGTACCGCTTCACATTGATTCCATGTGCATCAATTTTCACATTCTGATGCCACTAGTTGTAACATGTTTTGCCTTTTATTGATTTCAATTTAGTGCATAATGTATCTCATGAAATATAAATAGTTTGAATGTATAATAGTTTCATTGTATTTGGAACGTCAATTAATGTGGCCTTTCAATAAACAAAGGTATTACTTTTTAGTATATAATGGTATTTCCTTCCTTTGCCACTCCTGAGTTGTGCATCAGTCATGCATCGTAGTATGTCGGACTTTGCAGGCAAACGCATGAGTCTGTTTTAAGCGTCCCGGTGTATTGCTTATACACTCTGTAGTTTTTGGTTAAGGGATCCATATAATTGCGCAAGTGTAAGAATTACATGTGATTTGCCCTTGTCTTAAACTGGCATCTGACATTCCTGTATGGCTATATCCGCCCGACAATCCCTTCAGTAGCCAACACTTAGGTTTTTAGTACCTTTTTATTAAAATTTTGCTGCCATGTTCCACTGGCCATAGAAATGTATACCTCAGCCTCTACATTGAAGAACAGGTTATCCCCAAATAACTCTCCTCCCCTCCAAACACCTTCGCCCAGATCAGAAAAACATTTGGCGCTGTGTCCGAGTTCTTGCTCTCTTGAGTGTCAATCGCGGCCACTTCTGGGCTCCTCTGGCTTTTCGCGGGCGGTCGATAAATAGTTGCATAGTAGTCTAGCTTAGAGTGTTCTAGCAGCTTAATGGCTCGGAGGCACTTTGGGCAAGACGGTTCCTTAAAGTCTCTACTGAAGTAGTCTAATGCACAGCCCCATTGTCTTTCGATTTGTTTATGTTCGGAGGGCAAATGTTGCTGTCCCTGAAGGCCTAAGATGGTTTGTTTGGCCTCAAGAAAGAGTTGGGGTATTAGCTTGCCCAGTGTGCCAATTAGTAGGTAAACGTCCGCGTGGAGCGCTCCTGTAGTATGACCTCGAGACATCTTGCCTGGTCCGACCCAGTGATTTGTTCTATCTTGGATAGTATCGAGGTCCAAAAAGATTGTATTTTGGAATGAGACTGTGAGTGAGAGACCCCTCTCTCGTGCACCTCATCCAACAGGGAGAACTGCTCTCCGTCTTCATTTTAGCTAGGTGTGGTGTATAATGCCACCAGTAGTCAACACTTAAAGTAAAGTTGTTTCCTGAATAGTGTGTGAATATTCTCCAGTAACATCCCATGTTGTATCAAAAGATGCAGACTAAGTGATGAAAGCCTCAAACTACCCAACTTGGTTATCCAATAAGTCTAAAATCTAACCTCACAGGCTACTCTACTGCTTGCATTACCGACAGGGATTTTTTGCACAGTAGCCTTAACAGAACCATAACACAGTGACGTGGTTTGTTCCAAAGCTCTCATTGCAGCCCCCCCTTTCCGAAATCACGTGCTTATCCTCTTTATCATCTTAACCTTCAGGGATGTGATGGCTGTAGAGAAATTGTCAAACAGTGGTTCCTGTGGACTAATAGAATCATATATAGATAAGATGTACAATCTCAATGGAAGGGTTAAAATGATGTCAGAGGGCAAAGAAACCACATACACCTATGGTTTTGGTTTGATACAATCGTATTTTATATTTCACAAACAAAATTCTATATACAATGAAAAAGAAAACTGTGCATAGTGTCCCCAGTGAGAAACCGGAACCTAAAATATTGGTGACATAATTGTGACAGTATTTTACAAGGTTTCCAAGGTATTCAAAAAAGTCGACCATTTAGCAACTCAAAACACAATATACAGCAGCTACATACAATAATACGCGCTGTTTATGGTTCGCTTTCTTTTGTTGCCGACGACGTTTCAACCCTATACGCGATCTAGGGTCTCATCAGGACCTATGGATTTAGGGACATCTAGGAAAAGAAAAAAATAATGAAATAAGCATATGGCCCATGTACCAGCACAAATGCGACCAATTGGATAAAAGGTCATAAAATTCAAGAGTACCTGACGGGTAGAATGCGCAGCCGCGTACGTGCCAACAGTGGGTGATGGAAAAAAAGGAAAACTGGATACTCACAAGGACACCCAGCCGGGTACTGATTATGTGAGAAAAACAAAGCGAAGAATATTAAGTATAGGGTCGAAACGTCGTCGGCAACAAAAGAAAGCTAACCATAAACAGCGCGTATTATTGTATATAGCTGCTGTATATTGTGTATTGAGTTGCTAAATGGTCGACTTTTTTGAATACCATGGAAACCTTGTAAAATACTGTCACAATTATGTCACCAATATTTTAGGTTCCTGTTTCTCACTGGGGACACTATGCACAGTTTTCTTTTTCATTGTATATAGAATTTTGTTTGTGAAATATAAAATACGATTGTATCAAACCAAAACCATAGGTGTATGTGGTTTCTTCGCCCTCTGACATCATTTTAACCCTTCCATTGCGATTGTGCATCTTATTATCTATATATGATTCTATAATTCCACAGGAACCACTGTTTCTGACAATTTACCCACCCAGGTTTCTTAGTGAGTTAGGTTCACTTGTCCTTTTCTCGGCTGTAGAGAAATGGCAGAGTTGATCACCAATTATTGCTGCGGGTTGGGTTCCCCCGGTGGAGTCGCTCAGGAGTTGGGTACCAATAAGAGGTGATTTTTATGGCGATTTCAGTGCCCGACATGTTATAGGTGGTTTGCCTTGCTCTATGGAATATGTTGTGCCACTCTTCGGGGAGAGTTGGCCCCCTAATTCGGTTTCCCTATATTTCTGAGCAGGGGATTTGTCTTCGGTCAGCGCGGGCTGAAGAAGAACGTATAGTTCCAAGATAAGGCGTTTGGCTGATTGTTTGCCTAAGAGCCACTTCTCATAAGGTGTCAGTAATGGCTCCACTCCCTGTCGGATTGATGGGTGCATTAGCCAGTGTCTAATTTGGAGGTATCGGAGGCGTTACCCTAAAGAAAGGCTATGCCATTCCCGAAGACTATCAAAGGGAATAGGGACATCTCGGTCAAAGAAGTGCCCTGCTGCTTTACAAGTTGCTTCTCGCCACACCCGGAACGATGACCCGGTACCAGGTGTAAAGACAGGGTTGTCGATCGGTGGGGAGGGGTGGGGGGGGCGGGGTGTGCGTGCGGGGAAGGGTAGTCAATCTTCACACACACCTTCAGTAAGGAGTGTGTGATTGGGGAGATGTAAAGGCTGAGTGCTCGGTGCGCCCATGGGAGGAATGGAACTTTATCCAGTGAGGTCCCTGCCAGGGCTCTGTCCATGAACAGCCAGTGTTTCTCTGACTCCGCTCTGGACCATTCCGCTAGATATATCGAAGCTGGACGGCTTGATAGTACTGGAGTGGACAAGGTATTCCGAGACTGCCTTCTCCTGGGGGGAACCAGCTTCGCTCTTTACTCATTCTTGGCCACTTGCCTGCCCAGATAAAATCGTGCGGTGATCGTGCCTGCCCGGGGGGGAGGGGGTTTAAGGGTAGGGCCTGGAATAAGAAGAGGATCCTGGCAGGGTAGTTCTCTTTGAGGCCGCAACACGACCCAGCAAGGACAGCGGGTAATGCTGCCACTGGTCCAGTTCAGTGTCTACCCTTTTCGTCAATGCTCTGTAGTTTAGGACATTTGTGTTCTCCAGTGTCCGGCAGAGTTGTACTCCTAGGTATGGGATGGACTCGGTCATCCAGCAAATTGTTTATCAGTTTCAACGCCTCTACTGCAGGAGGGGGAACCGTGAGGTTGAGAGCCTGGGACTTATGGAGCCCATATACCATTCTGAACTCCTCCAGCTCTTTTAGAAAATATGGCCGACTCTCACAGGGATTGTCTAGTATAACCATAACATCTGCATATAGGCTAATCCGGTGCTTCTCCCCGCCTAGGAGGGATCCCATGGATCCTGGGGTGATCTCTCACTCGCTGCGTGTAAGGCTCCATGTAGAGAGCGAATAGGAGAGGGGAGAGAGGGCAGCCCTGTCGTGTGCCCCTGTGTATTAGGAAGTACTCAGAGCCCTGTCCATTCACTAGCACTGAGGCCACCGGTAGCCGCTGAGGACCCAGGATCTGAATCTCTCCCCGAATCCAAAGTGCATTAGTGTCTCATTCAGGAGGGGCCAGTGGACCAGGTCAAAGGCCTTCTTCGCGTCCACTGATAGCATACCGGGCCCTTCCCTACGGTGCGCTTTGTCTATGATGTGCAGGAGCCATTTTGTGTTGTCCGCGCATTGTCTTTGCGGGACGAATCCCGCTTGATCAGGGCTTATGAGGCCCTGCATGAGGGGGTTAAGGTGGGATGCAAGAATACCCGTGAACAGTTTCGCGTCCACATTCAGAAATGAGAGAGGACGATAATTAGCGCACAAGCGTTTATCTTACCCAGGCTTGGGGATAACAACTATGTTCGCATCGAGGCTGGGAGAGTGGCAGAGTTTGTTACTGTATTGAAGATCCCTGTGAGAACCGGAGCTAGCTCTGTGCAGAAGGCTTTGTAGAAGCCCAAAGAGAACCCATCCGGGCCTGGGGATTTCAACGTTTTCTGCCTAGAGATAGCGGATGTGACCTCTTCGATCCGGATAGGGTTGTCGAGGGAGGCAGGCTGGGTGTCCATCAAACGGGTCGTGGCAGCTTTGTGGAGGTATCTTGTTATGGCCTTAATGGGGACCGGTTGATCAAAGTACAGGGCCGCGTAGAATTCTCTAAAGCGGAATGCTATTTGAGCATCACCTTCCAGTAAGTCTCCACCTACTGACAAGGGAGTTTACTCTGTTGGCCTGACGCTGGGCTTGAAGCTTGGTGACAAGGAGCCTGCCACTTTTATTCCCATTCACATAGAAGGAATGTTTTAGGAGTAAGAGTATGTATTCCACTCTGTGTAGATCTAAGCTTGCCAGCTTCTTCCGTGCAGTCTCCAGCTGGCGCCATATCCTGGGGGCTTTGGTGCGGTGGTGGATATGCTCCAGTTCTCTAACTTGTTTCTGTAGCTCTGCCCTTTTGATCTTACACTTTCGGCAGCTGAGAGAGCTATCAGTTCTCCCCTGATGACCGCCTTTAGCGCATCCCAGAGGATAGAGGTGGGCGTGTCAGGGTTGTCCTCGATATCCAGATAATCGCTTATGGCTTTCTTGATCTGCTTGACCACCACGACTACAATAGTGTTTCCTGAAGCCTCCAGTGTTGTCGCATGTCCCCCCCCGTTGGGGATTGTGATTCTCGAGAATGAGCGCTGAGTGGTCGGGCAGGGCTCTCAGCTCTATCTCCACTGAGCGGAGCGATTGCTGGAGGTCTCGAGTTCTTAGGAAATAATCTAGTCGGGCGTATGATTTGTGAGCGTGTGAAAAGAATGTGTAGTCGCGGGTGTGGGGATGTGATGCCCTCCATAGATCTGTCAACCCCACCTCCCTCATCCAGCCAAGTCCCTCCCCTGACAGTGTCCCGGCTCCTCCCTCCCTAAGGACAGAGCGGTCCATATTCTTGTCAAACTATGTTGAAGTCTCCCCCCACTAGGACCAGGCTGTCCTGATATGTCAGGGCCTCAGCTAGTGCCTTGCGGATAAAGTTCTCCTGCCCTTCATTAGGTGCGTACAGGGAGCCCAGAGTTAGTGTCTGGGTGCCTAGTTGTATTTGGTAGACCAGGAGGCAGCCTTTGAGTTCGATAGACTTGGGACCTATTGAACCCTGAAATTTGTAGGAGAATAGGATCGCCACCACAATGGTTTTGCGCCGATGTGAGGAGAGCAGTTGTTTCGGGAAGGCTTTGGATTTGAGCCTATGAAAGTCGCTTGAAAGGAGGTGGGTCTCCTGGAGGAGACAAATATCCGCCCCAGTGTGCTCTAGGTACGAGAGAACGGCCTTCATTTGACTGGGTTGTTGAGCCCCTTAAAGTTTAAGGCGATCACCTACAGGAGGTCAGCCGATGTCATGATGTGTGAGTGTAGTCCAGCTAAGAGCCAGCGATCTGTCCCCCTGTCTCTCAAGCTGCACTAAAGTGTAGGGAAGTGCCCAGGATGTGGGAATTGCTGAGGCTGTGACACCCCTGATGTTGAGACCCTTGATAGTGCAGCGAGTAGGTACATATCAAATGAACATATGTACACGAAATGGGAACAAAATCTCAGGAGTGGTTGGGCCGATCTGTGCGACCCAAGCCTTCCAGCGAGAAGAACACAAGATGGGGTCCTTGGTGGCAATACGTCTTCATGGGGTTCCCCCCTCTCCCCCCTCCCCCCTCTCGGCCCCGGATAGTCTGATGTGCACCCCCTCTGCTAGGTGAGGCAGACTCTGGTGTTTCAGTCGGTTTTTCCCTGTGTTCGGTCTCCGGCCAAGCTCTCCAGGACCTCCTTTCTTTCCTGTGCCATCAGATCTGAGTTTGATCTCGAGAGACCTCTTCCTCGGGACCTCCGACCCTGCTGCGACCATCAGCCAGTCCCAGCTCCTGTCTTCGCCTCGCCTCCCACCTCTGGCGGCTCGATCCGGAGGTCACAGGCCGCGCTGATGGAGCGTAGTTGATGGGTTTTCCCTTCCCAGGTGAAAACTAGGCGAAAGGGGTAGCCCCACGTGTATGGGGTGTTGTGCTCTCAGAGGTATGTAGTCACCGGGCGAAATTCTCTGTTTCTGCGGCGTGATCGCCAAGAGGTCCTGGAACAACTGTAGCGGATGGCCTTGGAAGTGTACCGGATTGGTGTCCTAGCTTTGCAAAGGATACGCTCTTTTAAGGGGAAGCTATGTACACAGGTAAAGATGTCCGGGGAGGCATGTTCTGAGCCCGGGGAGGTCCCACTTGGTGGACTCTGTTGTCGGATGCCTGTGTATCTCCTAGGATCCGGGCGAAGAGAGCAGCACAGTACTCCTCTACGTTTCCTGCTTCTGCGGACGCCAGGGCGTTTCTAATCCTGATGTTGTTGCTTCTTGATCTATTTTCGAGGTCTTCGGCATGGGCCTGGAGATTTCTCTGCTGGTCGGTGAGGCGGATTACTTCCTGTCTGAGCTGCTCGAGTTCCTCGTCTCTGGTGATCTCATGAGTGTCCAGGGCGTCCACTCTGTCCCTAATGTCAGATCTCTTTCCTGACTCCCTGCAGGTCCTGCGCCAGATCCCTCTTAATCTACTGCAGGTCTTCTTTGAGGGACGTGAACAAGGCCCCCAGGTAGGATCGGGTGATCGGTGCCTCGCCATCAATCTCACTCGGAGGGCAGGGGAGCAGCTGAGAGGCTCGGGCGTTCCGCGGCAGAAGTCTTGGTTAGCATGTCCTTCAGGGAGCGGTTGTCCTTGGCTCTGTGCTATAAGGACGGGGGAGTCTCTTCCATTGCGGGAACCGATTAACGTGAGCGAGGATCCTGTCTGCCCCCCACGTCTAAGAGGGCGCAGTATCTTAGTAGTCAGTGTGCGACATTCAGTGGGTAGACGGACACAACCCAGCAGATCCCAAGTCACAGGGATTCGCGCGTTGCTTCGGCCGAGGTAGGGCGAAGTGAAGTAGTTCACAGAGCTCTGGCCGCTCTCCTGGGCGTCTCTTGGGTGGTCACTGGTATTCCTGATGCTTGGTCTTTGCAGGGGGTGGGGGGAGGGGAGGGAGTGATGCCAAGCAGTGTACCTCTTGAGGGTCTAAGTTTGCGCAGCGCTGATCAGCCTGTCTTTCCCCCCCCACCCTCGCCCTGTACCTCACTCGACTGTTGCACTTGGGGTGCTGCTGTAGGGAACTTTGTGGCTCGCTGTCCCGGGAGTGAACTCTGCAGCCAGATACTCTGGATTCTGCGTTCTCTCTTGGGGAAGGGTTCCCCCCTGCCTTTGTCGCTCTCTGCGGCTCAGGGCCTCTTTTCTTGTTGGCCCATTGGACCCCGGCTGTGGACCCTGTATCTTGGGCTGGCGCTGCTTCAGGGGGCTCGCACTCTAGATGTGGGGCCTGATCACGGCCTAGTCTAACTACCTGGTTGCTTTACGGGCCGTCAGGGTGTAATCGCCCCCTGGCCTCATTGATGCGACCGCTCCTGCCGTCCCAGGGGGCGTATGCCCTCTGCCGGCCGGGTGGCATCGCAGTCCAGAGTCGGAAGGCCCGGGGGAGTGCTGCGGCCCGCCGGACGCCTCCCGGCTTTTCAGCTTGGGCAGAAGGCCCTAGTGTGCCGCTGTTGTCGTCCCTCGCTGTCTCGGGTGCCAAGGTTTTCTGTGCCTCCCCTGCCTGTTCTCGCCTCCTCCAACCTGAGCGGCCTACTTTGCTGCGTCTTCGTGATCGGCTGCTCCTCTCGGTTTTCCAGCCACCGGCGTTAGGTCTCCGCTGTGCTCCTGGGCCGCCCACGTCCCCGCAGACCTCCGCACCACTCGCCCAGCTGCTCGGTCCAGGTAGCCAGAGGGACCACGGGTTCTGGGAGCTACAGAGCGATGAGTCCACTCCTCCAGAAGTGGGGTGCCGAGGATTTACGGCGTTTCAATGGGGCCAGAGGAGAGGGACCAGAAAACGCATCCGCTCACTCCGCCATCTTGACCACCCCCCCCGTCTTTTCTCTTTAAAGAGAAAATGTAACTGATTTTACTATTGAACAGGTTGGGTCTCGTGCCAGTATTCTGAAGAGTATCCATCTTGACTAACTGGCTCTTCTCTTTCCTGAGTTCCAAAAGAGTTATATGGGTGCTTGAGGGTGAAGATAGTCCATTAGGTGTTCTGCTGTTGCAGGCCTCCTGTTCAAACCCATTTTAAAACCACTATTCTTTCTCCTTCTCTTTTTATTTTTTATTTGGTTTTCAGATCCAAAAACTATACGCCCCCCAGTTATATCAGAATTTCGTGAATATTCGTGAAGCGGCGCAAAAGTAATTGGCAAAACAAAAAATGCTTTTCCTATGGAAACTTTGGTCCGAAGTAGAACTACCAACTGGCTATTGTCAGTAGGTTATGTCATAAGCAGAACCCTACACCCTCTCATTCTGTTCTCATCACCTTTTTAATAAACCAAAAGAATTTTTCATGCCATTCCGCTGTATCCAGTTCACAGCCATTCCAAGCAAATTCAACAATCACACAATGTGTGCTGTCACCTGGCAGTCTTTTTCGCAAAATAAAGCTGAATCGGTCTCAGTATTTCAGTAGGATGAGTGTCCTCTAGGTGTCTGCCATTTTACAATAAACCAAAACTACCTGTCCTTGTCTGAGATCGACCACTACACGAAGTCATGGCCAAATTCCTCTTCGTCAGTACCAGTGCTGTAGCCACAAATCTATGATCCACTGCTGCTACCTCCCTCACATACCCAGTCAATGCCACTAGTGGAGAGGGAAGCAGCCGGATGTAGCAGATATTTTGATAAGACCCCACACTTGCGTGTATGTGCACCACCGTGCCAAGTGCCCTAATTCCACTGCTGGGCACACAACATTGCTTACGAGAGATGTCCACATCAGACCCAAATTATTTTGTGCCCTTCAGCATATACAGTTGAATATGAAGCTTTTAAAATAGGAGTCTGTCTGCTATTCACAGATACCATTTGTGTACAACAGAAAAGCCGTTGGTCATCTGGCGACAGGGTCTCAAAGCATCTAGCTCAATATAAATCTACAAATGGTAGGTTTTAGGTGGCATTGTAAATGCAAAACACCAGTTTGCACTCCAAGGGTTTGTGATTACATGTGTAAGCATCCGAAATGGATTAGGGTTCTTTTGGAAATAAGGGGTACCAAGACCTAATCTCCACTTGATGAAATAATAAGAATTCAATAGTTTGCTCCTCCTAGTGCCTTGAACTGCTACAACTACCTGATGTCTGGCCTTAGGTCCCCATCTGAAATAGTCCGAACCTAGTTAACTGCGCCTTTAGATTGTAATGTCGAACGTATCCCTGTGTTTCGCAATGCAGTGCCATCCCCAGCAAGTGGCTTCCACCAAATTTATTTACACTGGTTATTTAGGAGTTACCAGTACTAAGCAAAACTGGTGAAGTAGTGTCCCTCTATCCCTTTAAAATTGATAATGGAGGCTCCGCGTGGTATCCACTTGGCACACTGTGGCCAGTTTGCGTAATGCTAAAGTTCAAAATCTGCGACCAGAAACCCACATCTATTGAATGGTACCACTAATATTTTCAACTAATGTGAAAGTGTTTTCCCATGTTACCTTAAGCATGAGAGCACAGAGGTTCCTAAACAAAGTTCGATATAGGTTACTAGGCATATTTAAGAAGAAGTAGAGGAGAGTAGGGAGCACTATCCTCTTTATCAGACATCCTCCTCGCTATTAATTGGATGCCATTCACATGTACGCTGGAGTCGGTAGATTACAGTGCAGTACCTCTCAGTTCTCCCGCAAATCCTTTCTCACGATGCAACGTTATCTCTAAATCTATAAACATCGGGCTGGCCAAATTATAAAAATATTCAGTGTGCATTACGCTGCCCCTTGTAGGTGGGAGTAACCAATTTATTCGAATCTATTTAAATGTCCAAGAACGCACATATGTCAATTCATGTTTTATTGGTGCAATGTTCGTCTTCAGTTCTCTGTTAAATACCAGGATGTATTGGGCTTATAGGAAGGTGATTCTCCTGCATTGAAATATTAGACTTGTTGAAATATTAGACTTGTTGTGAGGTAGGCACACTCCGGGACCGCCTGTGCAGTCGCAAAGAGGTGTCCTTTTATTTCGCAATCTGGCCTGAAGGGGGCCTCTGATTCTGTTTTGTAGTAGGTCAGTCCACCCGGAGTAATCCTTGCTCAATTCAGTCGAACACAGTGGCAAGGATTTAATTTCACTGCAGTGAATGTAAAGAAATTTTGCCCGCCTTCAGATCAGGACACAGTTGTTGAAGTAGCACAGCAAGGTTTCAGGTATTATGCGAGGTAGAGCGTCCTGGGATCTAGCCAGCCTGCTCTCTTTAGAAGGAGACTGCCAGACAGACGAGATGCAAGCTCTGAAAGACATTGTGGGGTTACCAAGAACATGCAAGGGCTTGCAGCTTAACCATTGCTTACCATTGCTTGACTTTATAGTCACTCATTTCCTTGCTTCTCTATTCGTGTTTCAGCTAGTCAATCTTGTGTTTGCCTCTCCATGAGGCATAGCCTCTCTATCATTTTTTTTGGCTTACTTCTGTGCTTCTACTAATTGCTTTTGGGGGACCTACTTTTTTCTTTTTTGTTTGGAACGGTGCATGTGTTTCAGCTATCTCTCCCATGTGCTTTTCTCCCTTCCCTCCACTTTACTCTCTTGTCCATGCGTCGCTCTCCACCCCACCCACACTTTTGTTGCTCACTCTCTCGTTCGTGTGTTTCTCCCCTCTGCCATCCAAGTTGCGCTTTTGCTAGTGCTGCTATCCCCCTGCCGACCGTGTTGCTTCTCAATTCAATTTATTCAATTCAATTTATTTTGTTATGGAACTCCGACGGAGGTCCACAAAAACACACCAACAGATTAAGAGACAAACTTTACATACAATACAAAATTCTTCCTTTATACATCGCTGCCTCCTACGGGGGATTCTTGTATCAAGCGTACTGTATAATGTGCAAATAGTGCAATAAATACATGAGACAATCAAATTCCAACCAACAAATATTATGACATAGGAATAAAATTACTGTTAAAAATTTCCTAATAAATAGAAATGTTTTAAAAAAATTGATATCTTATAACAAACTATTTCATTCGGCGGGGACAGAACCAAAGATCGGTCCTCCTGGGCAGAGTGAATATTAAATTTGATAAAAAATGGCTTTAAGAACACACGCCTACCACTTTGCAGCTTTGTACATACAAATAAAACATGATTTAGATCTTGGATTTGTAACTGGCACATTTCGCAAATTCTCTTCTCTCTTGGTATTTTATCCCAGATACCAGTAACTTCTCTTAGAGGCAGCAAATTAAGTCTCAGTAGGAGTATCAGCCTTCTGATCCCGTGAGGGATATTCCAAGATAAATAAGGCTGTGGTTTATTCCCCAAGGCACTCCCACTGACCACCTCATTACTGGACCTGGACTGACTTGAGGCAGCATCTCTCACCAAACTGATAGAGGATATTGACTTCTTTAAAAGCTGTTTCAGTACAGACTTAGACATAGGAGAAGCGGGGCTCAGACGAAGACCAAATGTGTCATATGCATATACAAAGGACCTAAAAAACGTTGATTGATCTTTTAGTGTGTCGAAAATTTCTATTCTCAGGGCAGCCCTAAGTGTACCCTTCTCCCCCCAAGAGAGGGAGTTACCCCACCGCAGAACCGCTGCCAAGGATAAAATAAAAGACGAGACTAAACAAAATTCAAGACTGAGTACATGTGGGGCGGCTGAACAGTTTAAATTGCAAATTTGACGCAGGATTCGTCCTTCAGCCTTATCAAAGGAGAGCCAATAATTCATATCCAACACCTCAGCAGCATATGTTAGTGAAGGAGGGATTTTAACCTTGAAAACTGATAAAACATGGCCGAAATGGCGTCTCCCACAAGTTTTGTAAAATCTGTTTAATGCACTCGTCTGGGAGACAGCCTTACTAACAGTGTTTAATGTGCTCCAAATCTTGGCCTGTTTTGGAAAAAACCTTCCCCAAATATAGGTACGAGTCAGCCAATTCCAGTTTTTCGGAACCAAGCATCCATTTTAGACATCTCTTTATTCTAAGCCCCTTCTTGCGGAAGACCAAAATCTTGCTTTTTGCAATATCAATTTTCAAGAAATGGGCCTCTGCGTAATTACTTAGGGCATCCAGACGACGTTGCAGGTCAATAGGCGTTAGATCGAATATTGCAACATCATTTGCATAGAATAGCGAGCCAACGGGCACTGTACCGATTCTGGGGGCATCCCCCCTCAGAGTTCAGAGCGCCGGGGAGATCCGCAATATACAAAGAAAACAAAAGTGGTTCTAATAGGCAACCCTGCTTAAGCCCATTGTATGTTCTGATTTTACATGATAACCCCCGCGAACCTCCCATCAGAACTTGGCACTAGGTATCTGTATGCAATTCCATAATAAGGCCCAGAAGATGATATGGTATGCCAAGGAGAAGGAGCTTTCTCCACAGCGTTTGGCGATCCACTTTGTCAAGCGCCGTGGAGAAATCAATAAAAGCTGTATACACTGACATACCTCGTGAGAACACATATTTCTCTACAATAGTCTGAACGACAGCTATATTGTCCAGGGTGCCATGGTTCTTTCTGAAACCAGCTTGTTCTGGTGGTAGAATATTCTGATCATAAGCCCATTGTTGTAGATGACATAATATACTTTTTGCGAATAGTTTGCCTGAGGCATCCAGGAGAGCAATCTGTCTAAAGCTAGCCGGCACAGTTTTCGGTCCCTTTTTATACAGAGGGACTATAATACTCCCCTTCCAAGAGGGGGGGATTTTATTTGTGAGAAAACAATAGTTGAACAGTGGCTCTAAAAAATCACCCCATGCATCTGGCTCCTTTTGATTAGTGCAATCGGGATTCCATCCGGCCCTTGTGCGCCGGAGGTTCTAGCATTCTTTATGTAGCTTACCACTTCCTCTCCTGACGGGGACCAAATTCAATAAATTCAGTAAAAGTAGATTTAACCCCATCAGTCATCACGGGAGAAACTGGGCTGTTATTTTCATATAATAGGGAGATGTAATTCACCCAGTCCTTTTCTGGGATCGGTATGGGTAGAGCCCTCTGCCTTGAATCATAATATTCCGCGATCAAGTGCCAATATTTTCTTGAGTCTTTGGCCCTTGCAGCTTCCCTCAGCCCAATCCACTTAGCATCAAGCTCCCTTCTTTTTTCACTAAGCATACGACGTCTTCTTACTCGCTTAAGGCGATTAATTTCCTGCTGCCGACCAATAAGGAAATGTATATACTGTTTTCGGACAAGACGGTTAATTGCTTGATTTAAAGGTATCAAAGGGGACGTACCCTGTTCATGCAAACGAGGTCCGGAGGATATAGAATTTAAATTACATATTTTCTCCATTTGGGCCTCAAAGAAGTGTATAATATTGACGTGAGCAAGACCCTGCTTTTCTACATAAGCCATCTTCACAATCGAGCCTACTTCAGAGATGTTTTTTTGCGTCCAGAAGTACCGACCATTTGCTTTGTTAAAAGTAGCCATGCCCTGACCAGTATTCCCTGGATCCAATGTGGGTAGATCAAAAGCCACTGTTATACCCACTATGCAATGGTCGCTCCATATCGACGGGCGGACAAATAGATTATCACAAGCCCCAAACATTTGATAGGAGACAATCGCATAATCTAAAAGGCTCTGAATGTTTTGTGAGTGAAAAGTAAAATGTGCTATTTTATCAGCAGGCACTCTCCCATTTAGAATAACAAGATCTAGACTTCTGATGCTATCAAGCAGGAGGAACCCCCGTTTATCTGTTTTTATTTTATTTGGTAATAAAATCTCGGGAATGTGCCAAATTTCCTCTTTGTCAGTATTGGCATAAATCCCTGAAGCAAAGTTCGAAATATGGCATTTAGGTCCCCCACTATTGTCACTAGGGGGCATTCTTCCCTAATAGCTATATCCTGAATAAAGGAAATAAATACACTCAGAAAATGATCAAAATTTCTCCCAGGAGGGATATACAAGTTTGCCACAAGGAAGGAAGTGGACCTGCCAGAATCTCCCAAACATGCCAGCTTCACACATATACAAAGGATTGAGGGGTGGCAGAAAACCTTCCGATTCCAATTAATGGAGTTTTTAAGCAAAATAGAGACCCCCCCCCCCCCCACTAGCGTGTCCCCTTTCAGAACGCTTGGCATAGCAGGAATAAACAAAATAGCCATCGCATTCAAACTCTTTGCAGGACCACGTTAACTTGTAAGCATATGATTAAAGGGTTCATAGTTTTCAAGGAATTCAGTTTCGTTTCATTGGGTCCCAGACCGGTCATATTCCAGGACAAAAGTAGCCCACCCAGGCTACCTCAACGGAGCGCTCCTTACTACTGCCGGATGAGTGTTATTCAGGGCTCTTGCAACCCAACTCCACTGGGCAGATTCATCTTCTATGTCCGGGGTCTGAGGGGCAACTGCCACACCAGACACATTTATTGAACGTCCCCTCCTGCCCACGGAGACAACTATATCTTTGGTATTACCCACAGAATACTCAGTATCCGGGCCCAACGCGTCTAGCGCCACTGAATTAATAGCCCTAGGAACTTTCAGATGATGATGAGTTTTAGAGCCCACAGTTTGATATTGCTCATATTCTATAACAGATGTTATGTCAAGCCCTCGTTTAAAAAAATGCTCACAATTCTGCAAAACCAGATTGGCCACTATCAAGGAGTCAAAAGTGACCCTAGAATAGGAAGAGTGTCGTGTACATTGATCCTCACGTTTAGAATATCCTTGCTTGCTATCAACTTTAATGCCTCAAGTTCCGAGAATAAGCTGAGAATGAATCCTCTGTTTACCGGAGTGGATTCATTATCAAATAGCCAGGTAAAATCCACAATGGGAGATAAACCGGTCTGTACCCCACTAGTTTTCTTTGGAGCGTCTCTCCAGGGGATCCATAAGGGGACCCTATCAATAAAGCTGACTGCTTGTGTACCACCATGGGGTTGAATGTTAGAGTATGAAACAATATTGGAAGTTGGGGCCTCAATGTTTCTATTGGATGGAGATGTGGTCCCTGTGAGTTCTATTCGGCCCAACCTGCGTGATAGTTGGAACTTGGGGCCCTCCCTCTAGGTTACCATCCACCCTGGGATCAGTGACCCCAGACCCTGTCTGTAATGAGGGAACCCCATATCCCATTCGCATTTCCCCTCCCGATGGATCAGCTACCTCGTTAGTCGAGGAGGGATGGATTGCTTGGAGGGACTGCGACAACCGGGTTGGTGGGAATACTACCGGTCCAGAGTCCCCCAATCTCCCAGCTGATACCATGGGTGCTCTGGTGGATTCTTTTGGGTTGCCATCTGCTAACGGTGATTTGGGGCCTCCCTTCTCCATTATTAAATGAGTATCACTCTGGCTTTCCAGGATCCGGGAAAAATGCAATTTTGACGCTTTCCGTTTAGAAAATGTCTCGTTTTTTAATGTTTCTTTTTCATGTTTTCCCCCTTATGATTTATTACTGGGCTATCCGTCTTACCTACTTTTAGTCCTCCCTTCCCTGGCAATATAAGGGAGTGCACCTGAATAGTAGGAGAGATTAAAGCTTCCCCCCCTCCCCCCCTCCCAGCCTCCCCACCTGCTTGGTGGAGAGGTGTGGTGCAGCGGCCAGGGCAGCTGACTTCGGAGCACAGGGTTCACGGTTTGATCCCCGGCTCCGGCGGCAGCTCAGCACCATGTGACTCTGGGCAATAGCTCACTTAATTTCCACTACGGTCCCCAGCGCCTTGAGACCCGTAAGGGTGAGTAGCTGCCCTATATAAAAACAGACTTATATATATTTTTTTTTTTGGTTTGCTTGGCATGGCCCCTGGTTTTCTCGACTTCTCCGGCACCCCCCAATCTACCCTTCTTAAACAGAGGGAAGATTTTCAAGATAGACTTCTCCAGAGGGGGGCTCAGTTTGGCCTCCTCGAATAGTGTGCTTAAACAAAGCTCTTCCTTTTCGAGATTACACAAAGGAACTATGGGGGGGGCACCAGGAAAAGAGGAGTTCCTGCCTGTACGGAGGAGTCTCTCGACTCTCCAGAGGAAATGTATGGTACAGGCCTATTATTTGGCCGTTCTCCCTTCTGGGGGTGAATCGTAGAGATCGGTTTAGTGGTGTCAGACTTATTTACCTTTTGCACTTCAAATAGCATTACAGAAATCATTTCCAATATGTGGTCAGAACTCAGTACAGATTTCTCTAATAAAGACAGTATGGAATGTAATTTTTTTTCAATACAAACAAGATATTCTGAGGGCACACCATCCCTCTCATTTCCCCATTTCGGTTGTGAGCCAGGCAGAAATACATCATGGGCAGACTCCATAGAAGTACCAAACAAATGACTTGTATCACAATATAAGAAAGGCATAGAAAGACGCCTAGGAGAGGAGCTTACAGTTGGAGTGTTTTTTCCCCTGGGTCCGCTCATTTACTGGTCATCCTTATGCATAAAGTCAAGATGGTCTCCCCAGTCCCTTGTTTGAACTTCTATATCGATGTCCGGGAGTGTAAAGTCTTCCCCTGCCGTTGGCTCTTCACATAGCTTTGCCTTCTCCACCATGGGAACATCGCCAAGGCGATCGTCCAGACCGCCATCCTCTCCTGATCCTTTATGGGTGCCCCCCCGAGCTGGTGAAACAACCGGTATAGCCTCAGTCATACAGTCTTTCCTTGACTGCTTTGTCCTATTTAATGAAGTGATTGGCTGACTCTGCTGAATGACAAGAGGATCGGAGTCCAAAAATGCACAGAGGAGTGCGTCAAACGGTTGCTCACTAAGATCATCCTCCACTCTTTCAGAGATCTGAGCCCGGACCTGGGTCTCTTCACAAGACTGCACCTGGCACCCAGTAAGACTGCCATGGGTTCCCTGTGATTCCGCGAGAGGCAACGAAGAAGACTTTGCAGGATGAAAATTGAAGGTCTGGCCTTCTTGGACCTCTGCTACCACCTTGGGAGCAATCCGGGGCATCTTTCGGAAAAAGCCAGTTATAACAGGGTGGGATTTGTAGCAGAGATGCTGTAGTTGTCTAGTACCGCTAAACGATCTTAATTTATGAGGTTACCTTGGTGATGAGGAGAACACACGACCTGAGCGCATTTTTCTGGAGGTCATCTCGCTCTGGTTTACGGGCTGGCGTGCCTGCCTGGCTAACTCCTGCCTCCACTCGCTTAATCGGGAGAATGTGCTTCAACTTTCCGGCCACAACAAGCCCTTCACTCTCCACTCCACTCTCCTCCCCACTCTCCACTCTGTGCTTGTCAATCTGCTATCTTCCCCTTAATTCCTGAGGTAGCCGCTCCGGTTCGCAGGCCGCCGCTCCAGCGAAGTCAGGCAGTGTCCACAGGACCCCTCTGCACCGCACTGGTCGGCGCCCAGAAAATGGCACTTAGTAGATGGCACACAGCTTACCTTTCACCACAGCTCACTGCGGCCAGCTGCGATTTAGGCCTACCTGGCTGGATGAGCTGTGGCGCCAATGCCTCCAATACCGGCCCTGGAGCCGAGACGCCGCCGAGGATGGACAAACCAGGCCAAATCCGGCTTCCCCCAAAGACACGCTACTCTTTGCTCCACGGCCGCACAGCCGCTCCGGACCGGCTCCTTGCTCCGGCTCCACTCCTCACTCTTCCTCCCAGCGCCGTTCTCGGGCGGGCGCCCACCGCCAAAGGAGGAAGAGGGGTTGAGCACGGCGAGGTAGGGCAAGATAGGCAAAATGGGCAGGCTGACTGAAAAGACTGAAGCGGTCGCTCCAACTCGCAAGCCGCACCGGCCTACCCCTGGCCGCCTCCGCGAGATCGGACAGTTCCTGTGCTGCTGTTCGTTTTTTGTCGTTTTTGTCTGCCAGCCCGTCCCTCAGCCCGTCCTCAGCGTCTCCGGGGGAAGCCGCAGCCAGTAACCCCACGCTCCTCGGGCTATGTGCTACGGGTGTTAAAGGCTGCAATTCCCGTTAGATTCGGGGCCAATTCGGGGCCGTTTTTCCTCCAACCACAGCATCGCCGCTGGTGCTCGCTCCTGCTCGCTCGCCAACTGCTCCTGGTCACGTGATCCACTCAATTGCGGTGTTGCTTCTCCCCAACCCCTTCCTAAACCTGTAGAGCATTGTTTCCTTATTTTTAAGTGCTTTTGCTGTACGTTTTGAAACTAAGCTTTTGCACTTTTAAAAAAAAAAATATGTACCAAGGCATCTTGTATCTTTTTAAAAAAGAAAAGCATTTGTAAAGCCAATAGTTCTTGCCTGTGTGATTTTTTTTTTTTTTTTTTGATAACCAAATTTTATTTTGCAATTTAAAAACAAAGGACATCATTAATTCAGCATTAGACACGGAAGATGACAGTATACCGCCAAATACAGGTACAATACATTGCGGAGGACACGATCCCAGAAGGCGCAAGTAGGTGAACAAATCAGTGCAATAATGGATTATTCCATAGTACCCAGCCATTTCCCCCATACCCTCCGGTACTTTTTGGGACATCCACGTGCCTCGTACAAAGTTTTTTCTTGGGTCGCGCACCAATCCACACCCTTCGCCATTTCTCTAGGCAGGGTGGATCTGGAGATTTCCACGCCGCGGCTATGTCTCGCTTGGCCACAGTCATGGCCGTGTTAAAAAACAGTTTCTCATTTCTGGTCCCATCCAGTCCCTCCGTGATCCCCAGCAGAGTAACTCCGGTCGTGAGGGACTTCCCACCCCAGGACTTCAGTGAGTTCTGCCTCAGCGCCACCCTAGAAATTCGCCAGGTGGGGGCATGCCCATACCATATGGAAAAAGTCGGCCGGAGCCTGACCACAACTCGTACAGGATGCGTCTGGGCGTAGGCCTGCCCGGTGGAGGCGCAGGGGGGGTCAGGTAAGCGGCGTGTAGGTAGTATAGTTGGATCAGTCTAAGTTTGGCGGACGCGGTGACTGTCTTGGGCGCCATGAGGGCGTCTCACCAGTCTTCCTCGTCAAGCGCACCCACCCACTCCACCCATTGGTTTCTCAGTGTATCTAGTGCATTGGGGGTGTTAATCAACGTGCGATAGATGCGCGAGATGCCCCCTTTGCCTAAATTGTCCAGCATGGTCTGAGCCTTGCGGGGGAGGGGGGGCTATACTCCGGTATCTTGGTCTTGTCTGTAATGTGCGTGTGAAGGGCGTGCCGCAGTTGAAGATATTTGTAAAACTGAGAGGGGTGTAGGGAGTAACTGGTCTGGAGGGCTTGAAAGGAACGCCTGTGGTCACTTGTCCATACATCCCCTAATTGTGAGATTTCTATGAGATCCCAGGATTTGAAACCTTGCAGCCCACTGACCTGGAGCCAAGTACCATGCCAAAGGGGTGTGCATTGAGTCAGTTTGTGTCCAGTGGGTATGTCGCAGTGCGGCCCGCCAGGCCAGCAGTACGGAGCGCGTTGGGTCTGGTAAGCGGGATGGGATGGGCCCCCCGTACATCATGGATTGGATTTGCGATAAACCAAGTTCACTCAGCTCGAGCAGGTAAGTTGGGGCGGACCAGCCCCCGTTAAACCAGTCGTGTATGACCAGGAGGCGCGCAGCCAGGAAGTAGAGGTATAAGTGCGTCATCCCTAAACCCCCGTCAAAGGAGGGAATCTGACATGTGGTCAGGGCTGGGCGAGCACTTCTCACCCCCCACCTCCCCCCCCCCCCCCCGATACATTTAGTGGCCAGGCTGTCTAGTTCGCGGAACCAGGCCCGTGGAAAACAAAAGGGGGTGTTCTGGAGGATATAAAGGAATCTGGGGAGAATCATCATTTTAAACAAGGCGACCCTCCCCATGGGATTCAAAGGTAGGGCCTTCCACTTCTGAAGATCTGCCTTAGCTTTCTTCACCAGTGGGGTGACGCTGAGGGACCAGCCCAGTTCAGGAAGGAGGGTGACCCATATCCCTAGGCATTTGAACGATAGGCGCCGAAGCGGTATGTTTGATTGCCAGTCGTAGCAGTCTCTGGATAGATGTAAAGGGACCAGGACTGACTTATCCGAGTTCAGTTGAAGACCGGAAGCACGCCCAAAAGACTGCAAGATCCAGAGACAGTGGGGGCCGGACTGGGCGGGTTCACCCAAGAAGATTAGGACGTCGTCGGCATATAAGGCAATCTTGTCCGCCTCTGTATTAGGCCATTCCCATCCTCGAAGTCGACCTTCAGCACGAACCAGGGAGGCCAGGGGCTCCATCGCCAAGGCGAAGAGCAAGGGCGAAAGGGGGCAACCTTGTCTTGTTCCCCTGCGAATGGGGAAGGCCTCCGACAACACCCTGTTAACCAGGACTCGTGCCCGCGGCTGGGCGTATAGGATACGGACCAAAGTCCTGAAATGGGGGCCAAACCCCATCCCTGCCAGCACGTCTGCTAGGTACGTCCAGTCCACCGAGTCGAAGGCCTTCTCAAAGTCTACGAGGAGTAGCGCCAGGTAGGGGGTGAGTAAGTGCCGGTGCGCCAGAGCCAGGTGCAATCTCCTGAGACAGTGCCGGGTACCCCGCATGGGCATGAAGCCGCATTGGTCCGGGTGCACCAGCTTAGAGATAGATGGGGCTTCAGCCGCTGGGCGAGAATGGTGGCGTATAGTTTGATCTCTGTGTTGATAAGAGAGATCGGACGGTAGTCCGCGCAGTAGCTGGAGGGTGGCTGAGATTTCGGCAGGACCACGATGGTGGCTATATCTGTCTCGGGTGGAAAAGAGCTCTTCTCCAGCGCTTCATCGAAGAGGTCTGCAAGATGCGGTACGAGGGTCTCGCGGTATAGCGCATAATATTCTTGGGGAAGGCCGTCCGGACCGGGAGTCTTACCTGACGAGGTAAGAGTTAATGCCGCGTCGATTTCCTCGCGTGATATGGGCCGTTCCAGAGCTTTGTGGGCGGCCGGGCCCAACCGAGGGAGACGGACGCCACCCTGGTCAAGCAGGGCTGAGAGCGACAGGTCTGGGGTCCGCACTGCGTAAAGCTGTTGATAATAGGAGGCGAAGGTGCGCGCCATTGCCATCGGGGACCTGTGCACCATGCAGTCACGGTCCATCATTTCAGGTATGATGCAGTTCGCCCTGGGGTATGTAGCTAACCTGTGAAGAATCGTGCCAGTGGAGAGGTGTGGTGCAGCGGCCAGGGCAGCTGACTTCGGAGCACAGGGTTCACGGTTCGATCCCCGGCTCCGGCGGCAGCTTAGCTCAGCACCATGTGACTCTGGGCAATAGCTCACTTAATTTCCACTACGGCCCACAGCGCCATGAGACCCGCAAGGGTGAGTAGCTGCGCTATATAAAAACGGACTTACATTTACATATATTCTTGTCGCCCCAGCCATAGACTCTCGCTATGGAGGATCGCCAGAGGAGCTTGGCTGCATCTAGAGAGAGCTGTCGGATCTCCGCCCAAAGCTGGGTGAGCTGTCGGGCCTGGATAGTATCGCCGGTTGTAAGGGGGGATCGCTCGAGGCATAAGGCTTGCGCCTCCCGCGAGGTGATCTCCCGCAGTTGCGCCTGTCTCTGATGTTTGAGTTGGCCCTTCGCTATGCCCCGGATGGTGGCCTTGCCCGCCTCCCAGAGGGTACCCGGGGAAGATACCGACCCTTCGTTCGCTAAGAAGTACTGTTTAAGCTCTTTCCCAATCACTTTTTTGAATTCCTTATCTTGGACGAACCATGCATTCAGCCTCCACGTCTGGCGCGCCGAGGGGGGTGGGGGGGGGCCGGGCTCTGTGCTAAGAAGCACCGGGGAGTGGTCTGAGATACCCCTGGGAAGGATTCGGACGTCCAAAATCATGGTGCAGTCGGTTGAGGGGACAGAAATCGCATCTATGCGTGCCTGCGTGTGGTGTGCTGCGGAGGTGTGGATGAATTGAGCGGTGCGGGGATGCCAGGTGCGCCAGGCATCACAAAGGCCCAGTGTTTCGGACCAGCTCTGCAGTTGCTTCGCCTGCGCTGTTCTAGAGTTAGGAGGGTCTGTCGTGTCTAGTGTCGGAGAAGTGACCGCGTTGAAGTCCCCCCCAATGATGGTGGAACCCAGGGGCAAGTCGGTCAGCAGGGCAGTGGTGTGTTTTAGGGGCGCGGTAAGCATAGAGGGAGGGGAGTAGATGGACACCAGATTGAGGGGAGTGTCACCGATCGAGCCACAGATGGTCACCGATAATCCCTGGGGGTCATGTATAACTCGTGTGAGCACAAAAGGCAGGGTGCGTTTCAGGAGGATGGCCACCCCACGGGAGCCCCGAGCAAAGCCAGAGTGCCCCACACTGTCGTACCTGTAGCGTGCTAGAAAGGGGCAGCAATTACCCAACAGGTGCATTTCTTGGAGTAGGAGTATGTCTATGCCTAAGCGTTGTGCGTAGCGCAGGACGGACATGCGCTTAAGTCGGTCTAATAGGCCATTAACATTCCATGACAGGACCTGGAGGGATGCCCTGGGGAGAGGTGTGTCATTCATGGTGGTTGGTGGGTGACGCCTGACTGGAGGATCCTACAATGAGTTGGGAGCGTGCGCCGGAGCCCGCATCTGAGCAAGGAAGCGCAACTAAGGGAGCCGTGTCTGACCCGTGCGGAATGGTCGCGTGGCGGTCCGTGGTAGCTGGAACAACAAAAGAACAGAGACGACAACATAGGGAAGAACAATCCCAAATCCCGTGGTCCGGGATGACGGAAGCCGGATTTGCCTCGGTGGCGCCCCGGGACGCCCCATGGTACAGCAAGTGGGGACGAGCTGCGAGGAGGAAGGCGGGCATTGTCCCCACGTTCAGTGTCTGTGCCAGGCGATGGCGGAATGGGGCTGCTGCGATGGGGTGTCAGGGGGCCAGTAGTTCCCAGGGATGGCACCCCGTAGAGCCGTGGAGGAGGGAGAGGGGGGGGCCCCTTGGCCAAGGGGAGTCTCTTTCAGTTCGCGCGGCGAATGGCTCACCCCCTGCGCTGTTGTGGTGTGCTGGGATGCCTTACTCGCCCGTCACAGGGATGGTGGGGGGGTCCGTGGAAGCGGGCAGGCACCCCCAAAGGGCAGGGTAGGTAGCGCGGGGCTCGCGCCCGTGAGAGGCCGCCCCCAGGAGCGGGCCCACCCTAGGGGGAGGGGAGGCGAGGCATCGGCCGGATACCTCGCCACCCGAGTTGATGGCCGAAAGAGGAAGATGAGGCGCCTCAGGATCGGGCCTCCGCTGCCCCGCGGCAGGCTCGGCCCGCCTCTCCTCACATGTACTGGGCCCTAAGGCAGAGATGGCCCCGGACAGGAGAAGCTGGAAGCAGGCACTTCGCCCCCGCGTGGGCCCAGCTTAAGGGCAGCCTCAACACCATGGAGCCGAGGGGCCCAGGATTTCCACCTCACCGGGACTCACAAGGGGGGGGGGGGGCGGCGGCGACCTCCCGTGCCGCTGTCCGACCCGACAGCCGGTCCCCAACCCCACTCACCGGAGTATCTTGCCGCTTCCCGAGTCAGTTCGACCTCGGTGGGCGGGAACAGCGGGGCGCCACATTTCTCCGGGGCGCCACCCACCGTTTCGGGGAGCGAACCCACAGCGCTGCGGCGTCTACACACCAGCCGATCCCCGCTGGTTGATTCGTGGATGCAGGGCCCCCAAGGGGGGAGGGGGGGAAGGCCGCCTCAGCCGGATCGTTGGCCGCGGGGGGCCGCCATTTTGGGAAAGGAAGGTCTCGGAGAGCTGTCCCACCGGGCCACCAGCAGACCACCGAGGTCACTTTATCGGGGCCGGAGGACACCTCAGCGAGGCTCCGCCTGGAGGATAGTGGGCAGCATTGGCCGGCACTGGCAGCTGGAGAGCGCCGCGGTCACCACCGGCGCACTGAAGGGGCCGCCATGTTGCAGCCTCGGGCCCTGGAAGGCGAGATCTCAGCACGGCGGCCGGAGCCAGTCCACCGTACACTTCGGGACAGCGGCGCCACTCCGGGGGCCCCGGACAGGCTGGTAGAGAGTGCGGATGGCTGCTGCAGACAAGGGGATGCGAGGTTGATGACGGAGGGGTCCGGAGCACTCTTAGAGTGCGACCGCCATCTTGACGCCTCAAGCCACGCCCTGCCTGTGTGAGATTTATTGGCTTTGCTAATGTTTTTTAGCTATATTGCAAATGGACGAAAGAAATGTAAAAAAAAAAAAAAGCTGTTTGACAGCCAGCATTGTCGCGTTATAGCGCTTTTTTATTTTTTATTTTCAGTTGTGCTGAAGCTAGCGATGCTGTATAATATGGCTAAACATTTTTGACATGGCCTATAGATCTTGCATAGGCGTCCCTGGCTTTGCCAATGCTTTGTATGGAATGCAATATGGTAAGTTGGAAGTATTTACATAGTGTTTACAACTGCAGAAGTGCTGATGTTATAGAATGCCCATGCCAAGGTGTTGGTGTGGCCAAATCCAGAAGCATTTTTGGACTATACAATAACTGAAAATGTGCCATATAAATGCGCTGAATGTAACAAGTTGTAGATGGACAGAATAGTTCAGTAGGTAACTGCTTTTATTACAGTGATGCATTAGGCTATGTGTCACTTTGGGGTGCTATGGTTACAAATGAAACAAAAAAGCACTCCTGACTGCTAGTTTAGAAGTAAAAAAGAAAAAAATAGCAATCTGTGTTCAGTGGGTTTCCTAGACCTTTTAGCGCCTGTGCCACTGCACGTGCTGCACCATTGAAATCCTGACAATGTAATTGCATTTGTGACTGCTCGTTTAGTAGAAAAATATCGCTATATTCAGTACTCGGTGGGTTTCCTAAACCTTTTGGCCCCTGTGCCGCTGCACGTGCTGCACCATTGAAATCCTGACCCTAGTGCCAACAAGGACAAATGAGGAAGTAGTTTATATCCAGTAATGTATTCCGAAAAAGGTACAGTTGCAGACGGAATACGTAATTACTGTGTACCCAAACATAAACACAAACGCTTTCATAAAAGGTGCCTTTAAACTTCTCTAAGTCTCCAAAATGAGTTGCCACAGATGTCGTAAATCAAGCACATGCTTTATACATCAAAGTTAAAACCAAGCATTGTTAATTTGTGTTACTATGTGGCTGGCTCTTTCCTGTGACAAGATGTTATCCTGTGCTTGACAGTGAATGGGCCATAAACCGTGTAAATTGCCCTAGATCAGCATATGTTAGGCTGACGCTGAGACTGAAATGCGGTTTTGTACTTTGTTTCTAAAAAAGCCGCTTCACAAATTAGAGACTCACCAAAGAAGAGTAATTTAGCAAAAAACATGCAAATGTTTTGTGCAGCTGAAAAACAAGATCCCTTTTGAGATGGCTGTCTAAAACAACAAGCATTGGAAATGCAATAGGTCTCGCTTTTGTTTGAGTTAGTTATTGGCATTATAAATGGCAATGTCTCTTGTTTGTGTGTTATGCGCTCTATGTATGTGGTGTATAGTGGAGTTAGGTGGGTTGGATTGGAGGAATTGTGTGGAGGGGATTTATGTAGTGAAATTGTGGCATAGTGTGCTGTGGAATTATGTTGATAGTAATTATGTGGTATTGGGTGTAGTGGAATTATGTGGAGTGGTATTGTGTGTTATGGTGTGATTATGTGGAATGGTATTTTGTGTTGTGGCGTGTTATGTAGTGGAGTTTAATTATGTGGTGTGCTGTGGAATTTTTGATATGATGATGAAGTATATGTTATGATTTGGATATATGTGGTGCCCTAATGGACACTGATTTCCTAAAAGGATGGCAGCAATGATAGAGGGTGAATGCATAGCTCCAGAAATAAACGCCATATGAGAAAGCTGGTAGAAAAGAGCAAACAGTATAATATACACAGATCTCTTCTGAAAAAAAGTATTGTGTTGCCACACGAATGCAAGTGAATGGAGAGATACCATCGAACGTGTGTTCTGCAAGTGTCTAGGCCACACAATTAAGGGAATCAGTTAAGGTCCACCTTTTAAGTTATCAGAAAGTGATGTACCATAACGTTTTAAATAGTTTTTGTAGAAGAACCAAACAACTAACCAAACGAAGATGCATGGTGAGGGGCATCGGGTTAACATGCTATTAAAGACGATAAAGCAGAATTCTATCCTTGCTTGTCAATAGAAATGACAAAATAAGGCAAGCAAGTGACACACCCATGTATGGTGTTGTGGGTTGGCATATGCTGGATACTGGGCATCTTAACACTTTAATACCACTGCGTGAAACAGGGTCCAATAGTACTATCAAATGGCAAATTATTCTGATGAGTGGGAAAGAGAATAACGAGAGCCAAAAGAAGGGTAAATTGGTTGGTGATGAGAATGAATGGGCAAATATATGCATGAAGTGACTGCAACTAAGTGAACCTTTTCTAGACTCTGAGCATTGATATGTAAGGCTTAGATTCAATGAGGAGGACTGAACTCAAACAAAGATTTTATAGACACCCATAGGTAACTATGGACAAGGTGAAGGGACTGGTGCAGTTATGCCCAGCACATGCCCTGCGGATTCCTGTATCAACAAAGCAGTCACAAACGTCTACATGCTGCCACAGCAGTGTGCCTCCTCCTCTCCTGCACTTGGGAGATGGTGTCCCTCCAGCCAGCCTCTTCTCAACTGCGGATGTGACCATTTTGTCCATTGTCCAGAAGGATGTGCCGAATTATGCCTTGTCATTAGGTTCTCACATGGCATGCAGAATAAAATAATTCAAACGAAACAGTCATTTAATTCTTGTGCAAGTGCAAATATTAGGCTCAAATTCAGCAGCATTTAAAAACACATCGATAGCACAACAAAAACATACTTATCTACTTTTAGACACTTCACCCGGATGGGCAGAATCCCTGATTTTAGCAGCTAGTCATTGGGCGAATTCGCAGTTGTACGGTAACTTCATGGTGTCCACATCGCGCCCTTATTCTTGAAACTTTCGATGCGGTGATTCTCGAGGCTGGCACTCTCCGCCATGGTGCTGCCTGTGGCCGAGGTTTGGGACTCCGAGGAGCTGCAGCTGCTTCTGCGTGCGCCGCCCGCCAGGAGGTGGCTGAGCCCTACCTTGCCCCCACCCTCCGCTTCCGCAGTAGGACACGGGTCGGACATGTTTTGGGTTGGGTGATCCAGTAATAAAAGTGGGCGCCTGCTAATATATTAAGCGCTCATGTTAAAGTGCGGCGCCCGGGGGCGGGGTGGGGGATCTTTAAGCTGTGGGCGCCATTGTTGACTGTGTGCCCGTGTACAATAAGAGAAAGGCACGAGGGCGCCATGTTAGCCCCTTATTAAAAAAAAAAAAAATGTTTTACATACACAACGGCCCCTCTCATCGCATGCTGCTTCTTCTGAGTGGTGAAACCTAAGGCGTGTGGGGCTGGTTTAAAAAAAACAAACAAAAAAAAAAAAAACGTTGCCGATCGTCGGGCAGGACAAAAGCAATTAAAGAAAACAGTGCTCCTAGGCTGTTATGAAAAGGTACCGAAAAGTTAAAGTGCAGCACCCAGGGGCGGGATCGAAGTGAGGGTCTTTAAACTGCGGACGCCATTGTTGACTGTGTGCGCCCGTGAACAATAACAGAAAGGCATGAGTTCAAGATAAAACACGGTGTAGCGCCTTGTGCGAATGGAAAAAAAAAGTGCTCACCCAGTAATTAGAAGACACTCTCACGCCGCGGAGTAAAAGATCCAGTCCTGGTGGGCGGGGCGAAAAGAGGACAGGGCGGTAACCAGGAGGGACTAAAAAGCCTCAGCCACAATCAAGACACCGTTTACCATAACCAATGACGCAAACCAATCGAAATAACGGGCGGAGCCGAAACTCCACTTCTCAAAGTATATTGATTACAAGAAGGCTTGCAGAGCGTTCAGCGCATGCGCGCTGCAACGCCAGGCGAGACCTAAAAAGGGCACGAGCAGGCTCCATGGAGAAAGTACGCTGCATTCCTCTTTGCTATAAACCATCTATCTTTGAAGTCAGCTGAAAGCAAAATAAACACCAGGCTCCTACGAAAACACAGCTTGAAATTTGAATCCCCAGCAAATGTTACTAGATAAGAGCAAGATTTAAAGGCCTGTTTATTACAGGAAATAAGTTAGTGGAAGAATACCGTAAACACTGCTTTAGCATGGGGAGGTACGAAATCAAGCTGCACAGCCTAAAGCAATTAAAGCCAGCAAATTGAAAGGCAGAAAACTTAATATGCAAACTACAAAGCCAATAGCAAGCCACTGCAGAACGCATTTCCAAGTCAGCTTTCTGAAGGTCCCCAAGATGTTTTTCGCATACCTCAGAGCTGGGCTGTCTGCTACGGGGCGACCTAAAAAAATCTGCCCACGTCGCACGCATGATTGTTCAATAAATGTGCACGCCTACAAAAAGCACCTGCGGTGTAATTGCATTTCTTTTTTTAAAATTATATAGCCATACTTCACAGCAGCTGCGTGCGAAGGGGCACATTACAACTGAAAAAAATTGCAAAACAAATAGGTTTAATAGGCAAAACAAATTGGCTTTGCCAGTGCTTTTTTTCACTTCTGCTACGCTTCTCTCCTGCTTAACTACCACATGTACAGTGATGGCAATTCAATGCGTTTTACTTACTTTATGTATGGTGTGCTTCCTATTGTGAGCATTTTCTGATGGTGCTTGTATGTCTAGTTTCCTTTTGCTTGCCTCGGTTTTTTTTTTGCTATATTCATCTCTTCGTTAATTATTTTAATGGCTTTGTCTTCCGTTTTCTTGAGACATATTTTGAGCTTCCTCATTTCCAAGTAAGGAGCATCTCTTGCATTTAATGTACAAAACAGCATAGCTATATATGCCTTAATTCATGATCTTTCAGTTGTTAAAACTGTGTGGTTGATAATGGGCGTTAGCTGCATCACTACAGTTATGTCCTGTGTGAAAGGGGTGATATGTGCATCTTTCTAGATTTTCTGGTCTATTTATGGCTTGGTGCACATCCCACATTGAGCTGTTCTCCTTGTGCAGCATTTCAAATGAGGAGGGAACAGTGCAAAGTGGTCTTGTTCGAGGTTTCTGTGTTACTGCTGTTTTTACTTGTTCTTGGCTATGCTGTAGTGCAGCTTTCTTTTTACGTTACAGGGATGCATTACAGGCTAGATATGAAAATACTGAGGCACATTTGTTTTTAATTGATTTTAAATAATCCAGGAAAGGAAACTCATGACCTGATGTACAAACACAAACCAAGAAGTATCACTAAGCCCTATTCTATTCAAATCAGACAATTCTATTTCTTGAAACTCCTAAGATTTAGTCAGTAGCATTTAATTTTTAATGCTGCACATATATAGGTAAGGAGAAAAGTATTTATTTTCTCCTCTTGTACCCATAAAGTGGCAATTGTGTGCAGTACACTCCCAATCTAATGTTCAAACCTCCTTGAAAATTGTTAAAGTGCAATTAATTCATTTTAAATGTCTTGAATCCTAAAAACTCAAAAACCTTTATCTGCATTAATACCTCTAGCGACAGGTGGTTTCTGCACTACTCTTCAAAGTGCTCAATATCAAAAGTGCTGATTCTCAGTTTGTATGACCTCTACCCTGCTACCCAATAGTCCAGTTTTCCATTCCCTAAAGTATGAGGCAGATTGAAAAAGTCTGCGATAATACCAAGCTTCTCGCTGACAGACCACCTGCATTTTCACTACCTCTTCCTCAACACTAGGGGCATCAGGGAGTTACCAAAGGGTAGTAATCAATGAGCAGGCAAATAGCACGGCCATAAATAACAAGCATTAGAAATGCAACAGGTCTCGCATTTTTTTAGATTTAGAGCTATTGGCGTTGTATTGGTTTCTGTTCCTCCAAAATGCTCTGTTAAGCTCCATTACATTTGAGGTCAAACACAATATAAACGTTGTTTTTCCATCATTTATTCCTACTACAGAAGGTGTTCAGTCTAAAAACTAACAGGACTCCACAACAATAAGCAGCTTAGGGGGGATGGGGCTTGAGGCAGTATCCGGGCCCCTCCACGTCTCCCTTCCTGTAGCAGTCTTCAGCTGTAACAGTGGAGGGGCAGGGCTTAGTAGGGGTGTTCTTCTTGCCCCCAGCAGTCTCTGGAGTTGAGGGATTCCTTCCTGCATCTAGTAGTCCCTAGTGACGGGTAGGCGGCTTCCTGCAGCACTCCCTGCTGCATTCCCTCCTTTGTCGGGTCGCAATGTTTGCTGCTCGGCTTCTATTGTTCCTGCAGTGGGTCTTCTTGCCTTCCTTTCCCTGTGGCTTGTTTTTAAAAAAAAAATATTTGCTGCTGCCACAAGGCTGGACTCCAGTTTCTCGTGAGCACAGTGTATGGATTGTCCCCTTACTGACATGAACGCATTATCCAATGCGCACGTGCTTGTATCGCCCAGAACACACTCGTTACGAAGCCAGAGCACCCACATATTACGAAAACAGGCACACACATATACTGCAATCAATATGTATCACCCACATCTATGTATTACATACAGACATATATTTTTTTTATGTAGCGTAAACGCGACTCTAAGGTATTGGAGCACTTTAAATGAGCTCCAGTTACATTACACAAGGACTCATTCATTTTTTCGTAGGCACGGGGAGATTAAGTGATTTGCCCAGAATCATAGGATGTTGAGCTGACGCCGAGACTCGAACCTGGTTCTCCAGCTCCCAAGTTGGCAGCTCTGGCCGTTAGGCCACATCCACTCCTCTAATACACTTCCACCGCCCTCATGCCTCATTGCCTCGCACAAACAGACATATTATTTTAGCAGGCACAGCTGTATTCCCAGTAAACACACTTGCATATTAGCAGACATGCCCGAATATCCCGGCACACAGATGTAGAAGTACATACCTCTATCAACCAACACACATTTATGTTCTCCAGTATCCAATACACATATGTGAATTGGAGAGAACATGCATGACGAGAAGATCATTTTACTTTTCACAAATGGATAACAGATTAACCACATTAGCCCGCACATGCACGTTAGCATGTATATTTTTGAAAATAAACATGCTCTTATTTCCACTACGTGCTCATTAATTTTACCCAACACATGCTTGCGTGTATTAACAGGTGAGTGCGCGAATTAACCACACATGCACGTTCTCCACAATTACATATTGGCCATTAACCCGCCCGACCAACTTATTTTACCGCTGAATATTTTGTTCCCGCACACGCTCCTATATTACCCTCTACACACGTGTGTATTATCTCGACACGAGTGGCACAAGGTTGTATAACTATTGCTTCTGATCGGAGCCGTGATTCGTGAAACGTGCAAGAGCACCGGGAGAGTTGTGTGCCCCGTGCCTGCCTCCAGCACTTCGTTAAGGCAGAAGCCGAGGTTCATGCACGATCGTGCATAATGCGATCCAGCCTTGTGCAGTAATAATCAGCGTGAAGAGCAGTAAAAGCCACCGACATACAAAAAAACCCTTTCTCATAAACTGTGAAAAATGTATGATTATTTAGTGACATTAAAGAATTATTTTTAAAAATGTGCTCCTGCATTGGGTCGAAGTCTAGACTCGTTATGCGTGATATATCCCCTTCGCAGCCAAAGTCACTGAGAAGATAGTCAACATCCAGCTCACGAACTTCATAGAAGCTAACTCAATCCTAGACTCCTCTCAATCCGGATTCCGCCGCAACCACAGCACCGAGACTGCCTTCCTAGCCGCCACAGACTATATCTGCACTCTCCTCGACCAGGGCCACACGGCAGCCCTCATCCTACTAGACCTCTCGGCAGCCTTCAACACCGTCTCCCACCGCACACTCACCGCCAGACTCCAAGACGCTGACATACAGAGAACTGCCCTAGACTGGATCCGCTTATTCCTCACCGGCCGAACCCAAACAATCAGACTCCCGCCCTTCCTCTCCGAACTCGCAGAGATCAGCTGCGGAGTACCCCAAGGATCATCGCTCAGCCCCACGCTTTTCAACCTCTACATGGCCCCCCCCTCGCCGCCATCGTCGGAAAGCATGGACTCAGCATAGTATCCTACTCCGACACCCAACTCATCCTCTCCCTCACCAAGGAACCCGACACCACCAGACTCCGCTTCCAGAAAGGAATGAAAAACGTTGCATCCTGGATGAGCAGCAGCTGCCTGAAGCTCAACTCAGAGAAAACACAAGTCCTCGTCCTCGGATGTACCCCATCTGCATGGGACAACACCTGATGGCCCTCCGCCCTCGGCAACCCCCCGCTCCCCGCTCCACTCCCATGGACCACGCCTGCAACCTCGGCATCATACTTGACTCCTCCCTCACCATGACCCGACAGATCAACGCCGTCTCCTCCACGTGCTTCAACACCCTCTGCAAGACCTTCAAATGGATCCCCCCTGAATCCAGAAAGGCCGTCACCCACGCACTCATAACCAGCAGATTGGACTACGGAAACGCCTCCACTCCGGAATCAACAAATCCCTACTCCGCAAACTCCAGACAATCCAGAACACTGCTGCCAGAGTCGTCCTCGACATCCCACGACAAGACCACATCACCCAGCACCTACGAGACCTCCATTGGCTCCCTGTCGAGAAGAGAGTAACCTTCAAGCTGCTCACTCACTCCTACAAATCCCTCCACAACACCGGACTCTAATACCTCAACGAAAGAGTCTCCTTCTACGCACCCAAGAGAAGCCTCCGCTCCGCCGACCCCGCCCTGGCCGAAATCCCTCGCATCCGCAGAGCCAGAACGGGAGAAAGAGCCTACTCCTACATCGCGGCAAAGACCTGGAACGAACTCCTGCTCAGCATCAGATGAGCCCCCACGCTGCAAGCATTCAGGAAGAGCCTCAAGACCTGGCTCTTTGGATGAGAAGGAGCTGCACGATAACGCCCCCCCTCACCCCCCCCCAGCGCCTTGAGACCCTCACTGGTGAGTAGCGCGCTTCACAAATCCCTGATTTATTGATATAAAATAGTAATTATCTTTAAGGTGACATGAGAGAACAATAGATAAGGCGGCAGAGTGGACATTAAGATGCAGATCTGGACTGTTCATTTGAGCTGAAAGTGGTGTGGGCGGCCCCCTCGAATCTTCTCCATGGACGGGGCTGTGTAACTGGAGAGGCGACAAACCGAAAGTGAAAGCAGTCTGGGGTCCCGTGTACCTCTGGTCCCCTGAGTGTCCGTTTTCACAATAAAGAGGGCTGTTCAGCATACACCCACGTCTCCACCTAATCTTTACACTACAATTTCTCTTAATTAGAGAATGAGCGCTCTGGGTGAGGATTCTTGATGGAAGAACCGGGGAGGGGGGTTCGGGCTGTTTTGAAAGTGAAAGCACGCATGGCGCGCTGCACATCGTGCCTCCAGGACCAGAAACTCAAAGAAAATAGTGCTTACAGACAAAAATAAACATACCGTGTCGCAACCGAAGTAAAAGGGCCAGTCGCCATGGGAGGTTTCAAATGAAGACAAGGCGGTACTAAGGAGGGACTAACAAGGCAATTAAGGAATCCGAAGCCAGCATTTACGAAGGACAAAGACACAAGCCAATGAAAAATATGGGCAGAGTGGGCGGAGCTTCAAGTCCATACTCTAATGCTGCATTCCTCGCCAAGCAGCGCATGCGCGCTGACTTTAGGCTCGACTTAAAAGTGCTCAGTGTGTTGTTGCTCTGTCCTCTCTAAAGCTGATAATCCCTTCATTTTCAGGGAAGGATGTGATCATTCTGGAACACACCCCTCTAGAATGTCTCTAAGCTATTGCAGGCCCAATACATATGTAGTCAATACCCTTCCTGATTACACCTAGGGCACTTTCTGGAGAGAGCATGAACATCTTACGTGAGGTACATCTTCCATCCATTAAAGAATGCCATGTGTTGAAAATTAGCCCCTCTAAAACTCAAATAGCTAAGGTCGCAGTAACTTTCCCTTTGAGCTTCTCTTAACTGTAACTGTATCCCGGTCTGTCTTTCCTATTTTGGTTTTATCTTCTTAAATCTCTTCCGAGCCCAGTTGGAGCTCTACCATTAGTTCAGAGTTTTAATATCTTCTCTAAACAGCTGTCTAACTCAGTTTCTAAAGTCTACATCCACCCTGACCAGTTTTGAAAGATAGCACTTAATGATATAATAAAATAGGTGTACATGTGAATTTCTTTGCTAAAAAAACACGTGTGGTGGTTTTTAAACGAGAGCCTTCATAAAAATCTCCAACTTTTATAGTACCATCAATCAGACGTGATGAAAGAATTTGACAGTACTGCAAAGGTGTCTGCATTGACCACTGGAATTCTGTATTTAGTAAAAAGGTTTTGGTTCAATAGTTCTTTATTTGGCCAGTATAGACCATAAAAGCCCATAGTTAAAAAAATATGAATTACCTAAAATCAGAATTAATACATGGTTTCCTTAAAAGGCAGTTAACACAGATTTGTTCCCACTTTAGCATAAATAATAGCGATCTAAAACCATTTGTGCAAACTGCAATTTGAGACTGGACATAAATAGAATATTGTTGTCACATAAGGACAAATGTGTAAGTGCAGATACCACAGTGAAATAACAAACAAATTCATCGGGTTCAATCCTTTACAATAAAATATCACATATCAATGTGTGCAGCTAATGATCTATGCACGCAATCTCCATGGGTAGCCCTGTATTCCTTAAATAGTTTATTTCTGAGTCTGAGGGCTCCCATAAGAAAACGTGCAGCCCTGAAGCAAACCTCGGGAGAAGGTAACATTTGTAAGTACAGCAACGCTGGCCTGCGTTGTACAAATTGATTTTTTTTTTTACCAACGGAAAAATTAATTTTTGCATCAAGGTACAATAAAAATCACAAACAAATATAAAATGCATGGTGTCATGCTCTGAAAAATTAAGGACAGGGCTTTAAAATTCTTGGCTTTGAAAATTCTTTAGGGACAGCTAAATAACCACTGTAAAAACAAGCATTGGCATAGCCAATAGGTCTCGCCTTTGGGGCCTTATAAGTGTTTAGGCAGAGCTATTGACTTTGCCAATGTGTTTAAGCTGTGCTGTAGAGAAGTGTGGCTGCTGTGCAGCATGCTGAAAAGTTGTAATAAAGTGCCAGAAGCATTTTTGTTACCTTATATATGACCAAGAAGGCATTATGTCCAACTGAACGACCATATTAAAAAATGTATGTACAATAAAAAAAATCCTCATTTTTCTTTTGTTCTTGCAATGCTGGCAACTTGTTTTTGCCTATTCCAATGGTTGTTTGTTAAAGTTTTTATGTGAGGGGTGTTACAGTTAAATGAATGATACGTAGTTCAGGATCACAGTTTTATTCTTCAGATAGGATCCATATTAAGTCTCATGCTAGGCCTCATACAATGCCCCACCAGGAGCAGCCTCCTGCCGCTCAGCCCTTCCACACCAACTGATTCCTTCTTCCACTCAAACACTCTCAACATTCTGATGACATCACATAGACTGAGCAGCAAGGCAAAGGGCAACAATAAAGAGGATGCATTAATCACTTGCTAGATTACAACACATCCCCCCCTCATTAAAATTGTAAAAATACCAGCATGCAAGATCATAGTACATACATGCAAGATCATAATACCAGCATGCAAGATGATAGTACATACATGCTAGATCATAGTACATACATGCAAGATCATAGTACATACATGCAAGATCATAGTACATACATGCAATTTGACTAACAATAAATAAATGTGCGGAGGTGGACATACACACATACGAATAGTCAAGAGCTTCAAGAATAACATCAAACTTAAAAAACATCGTCAAACACCACATCCCCATCCCATCTAGAAAAGACGAGAGAAACACAAAAGCGTTGTATTCTTCAAATCACATGCCTAAACTCCAAGGCGTAACACTCTAAGGGTAATTTTACAACCCCTAAACACAGGGTACTACATAAACCCCAACCAAAAACAACGGTAAATCCAGAGAAGCTTCGGAGTCTTCTCATATTCCCAAACAGTGAGAAACCATATACTCTCATATCAACCACAGGGGTAAAGACACAAATTGCCTACAGGGTGACGAACCTATGTCAACCCACAACCAAGAACAGCGGCAGGACTAGGGTAAATCCAGAGAAGCTTCGAGTCTTCTCATATTCCCAAACAGTGAGAAACCATATACTCTCATATCAACCACAGGGGTAAAGACACAAATTGCCTACAGGGTGACGAACCTATGTCAACCCACAACCAAGAACAGCAGCAGGACTAGGGACAACCCTCTACTGCACACCCTCGCAGGACTAGGGACACCACAGAACTCCCCCTACTGCACACACACAACTGCGCTGCGTACACTTGCAGGACAATTGCTTACAGGGTGACGTACCTATGTCAACCCACAACCAAGAACAGCGGCAGGACTAGGGACAACCCTCTACTGCACACCCTCGCAGGACTAGGGACATCACAGAACTCCCCCTACTGCACACACACAACTGCGTTGCGTACACTTGCAGGACAAATTGCTTACAGGGTGACGAACCTATGTCAACCCACAACCAAGAACAGCGGCAGGACTAGGGACACCACAGAACTCCCCCTACTGCACACACACAACTGCGCTGCATACACTTGGGGACACATTGCCTACAGGGTGATGAACCTGTGTCAACCCACAACCAAGAACAGCGGCAGGACTAGGGACACGGACACCACAGGACTCCCCTACTGCACACACACAACAATAATCAGGGCTACAACAACAATCAGGGCTACAACATCAGGTACCAGTGAAAGGTACAATAATCACATAAGACACACATGAAATAAAACCAAAAGAAAGTCTAATACTCCGGTGAGCGATCTCTCACCCGAGGTCCTCACCAAAAGTTCCACATAACTGTTCACATCCTAAGCGGTGTAGCACAGCGACTCCATCTTGGTTAGCGCTGCTAGGCCTTCAACTAGCTGATGTGCCAAAATGTCGAACGAGGTTTACAATCGCTAGCGTTCCCATTAACTAAGAAAAAAAAAAAAATTCAATTAACTTTATTGTACCGTGGTTGGCAGAAAACCCTCGTAAGCAGTGCAGGAAACATCATACAGGGTCTAACTAAAAGATGGCGGCACGTCTGTGACGCCGAGCCGGATGGCTCACGGCACGTCCTTACAGCAGAGCGTCCTTGGCAGCACAGGAGATTGGAACCGAAGGTGCCACGGACGAGAATCGCGTCAACATGGGTTGCACGCGCGCACAAGCTCGCTCTTGGTAACTGCCACAAGCAATCCAATCCAAACGATGCGGTAAGGGGCACTTATTTTCGGGGCTAAATTTGACGGTCCGGATAATATCGGGGCCAAGTGCTAATCAACTAAGCACCAACCCAGTTAACTCCGGGGCTCGACATATGCCCCCGATCACCACACCATGCAGGGGACAGGTCTAAGCAACAGATGCCACAGACACAGAGGGTTCAGAGACATCACCATCCACCGTATTATCAAAACAGCAACAGTTCAGGAAGGATGTCAGTTTCCTCAGCATATTTCATAACCGTGTAAATTGTGTTTAAATTTAGGCGGGCAGCAGGAACAAACACAAGTCCAAAAGTACAGTACACTCTAGTACAGGCAACACAATGAAGGTTACAGTAGGTTACAGCAGGCCAATGTAGGGAAAAATGAAACAAAATTCTTCTAAGGCAGCAGGCAGGCAAACAGACTTAAGTTGTGGGCGACCGATGACAGGGTCACTGGTGGGGCATTAGGGGTGCAGGGGTGCCAGGTTTCTTCAAATCCACGGGTTGTAATTTCACTTACTTGAAGTTCCTTTAGTTTCTTCAGTTTTAAAAATCCATTTTCCATTGAAGTAGCACGCAGGTTCTTTAAAATCGTCGCCAGTGTTACAGTTAAATGAATGATACGTAGTCCAGTGATGTAGTTCAGGATCACAGCTTTATTCTTCAGATAGGATCCATATTAAGTCTCATGCTAGGCCTCATACAATGCCCCACCAGGAGCAGCCTCCTGCCGCTCAGCCCTTCCACACCAACTGATTCCTTCTTCCACTCAAACACTCTACATTCTGATGACATCACATAGACTGAGCAGCAAGGCAAAGGGCAACAATAAAGAGGATGCATTAATCACTTGCTAGATTACAACAAGGGGGCATAAATAATTGGAGGTTGAAGGTTGTGAACTAGTACCTGTATTATAACACTAGCAGCGGCCAGACGCTAGGGGAGAATCAACAGATGGCAGATTCCGAGAGCAGGCTGAGATGGTGTTGAGTGATGTTGAGGTGGTAGTGGTGGTGGTGACTGGTGCTGAGGTGATGCTGAATGATACTTAGGTCTTGCTGAGTGATGATGTGGTGGTGTACTATTGCAAAGGCGATGCTGAGTGATGATGTGGTGGTGTACTATTGCTGTTGCGCTGAGTGATGCTGTGGCGGTGCAGAGTGATCCTGTGGCGGTGCAGAGTGATGCTGTGGCGGTGCAGAGTGATGCTGTGGCGGTGCAGAGTGATGCTGTGGCGGTGCAGAGTGATGCTGCCGTGACAGTGTCTTTGCTAGTTACAGTGGGTAGTAGAGGTGTAGAAGAGGGGTAGAAGTGTAGATGGGTAGAGGGGTAGAAGAGGGGTAGAGGGATAGAAGAGGGGTAGAGGGATAGAAGAGAGGTAGAGGGATAGAAGAGAGGTAGAGGGATAGAAGAGAGGTAGAGGTAGAGGGGTAGAAGAGAGGTAGAGTAGAGGTAGAGTAGAGGTAGAGGGCAAGAACAACTCCCAGATAGGGTGGCGAGCAGCAGAGCGCCATCTGGAGAGTGTTAGGGAACAGGGGCGGTGGGGGACGGGGGAAGGTGGGGGACGGGGACCGCAGAGACCCATGTTAAGAGGCTGAGCAAGTGGATCACAAATGTCTGTATTGAAAGTGAACTCTGTCTAACAGTGTGAAAGTATTTTTTGCAAAAAGTAATAGTCTGTGAGTGACAGAGCTAACCATCGACATGATCCCCATAAATCTGACAAACTCTTTGAGAGACAACATGCACATATTATAGACCCTAACAGAGACGCTTCTAGTATTGAGCATGTGACCAAGAATATAAGCAGGTGCATACATGCGATCATGCGAAAACTTGTAGACGGCCTTCATAATTGCACAATTTCACTTTTTCTGACACTTTTTTTTTAGGTCTCGTCTGAACCAGCGCATGCGCTGCTCTGCGAGACATTTAGTAAGTGTGCTTTTCAAAGTGCTGCCAGAGGCTTTTGCTGGCCTCAAGCTTGCGGTTACGCGCGTAGCCGCCAACTGCTCGTCATGGCTCATTAACTCTACACACACAACCCGCCCCCCTCTCTTCCTCATTAAGCATGCTCCTCCCCCTCCCCCACCACAGAGCGCGTCTCGCGGCCGCGCGTCCAGGACTTCCTTGCTCGAACATTCATGAGTATGCAAAAACTCAATCCTGTAATTAATTTAAGGCAACGTGGAAGATTATGTTACCTACTGTACGTCATCTTCCAAGAATTATATCAAAACATAAACCGACGTTGATTTGAAAGTAGCTTCAACAAGGCAAGAACTGCACAGAATTATCTTCGTCGTGAGTGCGCCCATGCCTGCACTTTTTGGAAATCCGCCTTTGACGTTCGAAGCGTATGTAGAGACTTTAAGCCTTATATGCAGAGCTGAAGCTTAAGTGAGTGTGAGCTTCTTAGTGAAAAGGACATGACAGGTGCCCCAGCTTTAGGTATATACAATTAAACGTGAAATGCTTGAATAAAGAAATTCGTAACAGCCATGTTTTTCTGATCGTGTTAATTCTGCTCACCGGGTGTGCCAGTCTCTAAGATGAGCCGAGATGAATGTTCCTTGGTACCCGAGGATCTGATGCAAGCAGGGATCTTGTGGCAGGATTGAAATCTATTGTAGAGCAGGATTTGGAAAGATTGCAGATAGGGGAAGGAGTAAAGGCAGATAGGGGAAGGAGTAAAGGCCTTGGGTCTGAGGCAGACTCGATCTGTATCCTGTAGACTCTGGGGAGTCAGTCAGCCACGGATTTAAGTGCAGACCAGAGATGTAGTCCAGTCTGGGCATTTGATGCATGCTGTAAGGGACTACGTGCGAGATGGGGATCCACTGCTGGCTGGGGATCAAGTGAATGTGATAATCCTGTGCAGGCTGCAAATAATATGCAGCAGAAATAATCCAGCGCATGCTGAAAGCCTAGTGGGGCCACAAGAGGCTACAGATCCAATAGATCGCGAGAGCTCGTGCAGCCTGGCCGGCCCACATACACGTAATTAAAAATATGGGTAAAATAATTTAGCAGAAAAAAACGTTATTTGTTTTGACAAAATAAACCTACTGCATTCCTTTATAGACACATTAACACCAGCCCACGCCATGTATATTGAATTTATGATTTGGAAACTATTAAATTTGTAACTTGATGAAAATTAGCATGAGAGTTACTGAAATATATATATTTTGGAGATGTTCCTTTCTGTCTGCAAATGTCGAATTAGAGAAACTTGCAGGATTATTTTCCATTGTAATTTTGAGCTTGGACTGATGGCAACTTTTGAGTATTCTCAGACCTGGTCGATTCACAAGGCTGTGTGAAGAGAGAGGGGAAGGGAGCTTAGAGAGGTTCGAGTTAGTACATCTGTTGTGCCACAAATAAAGAGCAGGCTGCAAAAAATAAAGTGCTTGATATGGTGTGACAAAAACGTACCTGCTTTCTGTTGGACCCAGCTCCACTGTGAATGCAAAAGGCGAATCACTGGAGATAAGGAGAGAAGGTGATGCAGATTAACCCGAGGCATGCCAATGCTCAAGCAGCGTTATGGCCGTCCCCAAAGTGGGTCTGTGCCGTTGGAGGACGATGAAGGCATCCCACAGGACAGGTTGTTCAACGTCCCCAGGCCAAGAGGGTCAGCAGCTGTTTGCGCTCACACGTGGGAAATGGAGTTTCCTCGTCTGAGAGGCAGCTGTATAGTACTTTAAGGAGTGGAACATGGTAAGACTGCCTCATACAAAACAGAACATGATACCAAGTACCACATATCTGCGAGGAATGCGTGGAAGGACTTACTACATGCCGTTATCAAAACCCTCTAAATTATGTCTGCATGCATTGCCCCCTCCCTCCCCAATTTCTGTAAAGCCAGGGATAGTTTAGATAAACATCTCCTACGAAAAGCAGACTGAGTTTAGCCAGTTAGCATAGTCTGACTTAGCTTGCTCAGGATCTTGCGAAGGTAATGGCTGAGACTGGTTGCTGCTGGGTGAGTTGGTCTCTGTTTATTTTATTCTAGGCTCGAAAGCTAGTTGACCCACCATGTACGTTGTTAGCAGTGGTGGCTGGTGCATTTTAAAAGTGGTGGGGCAGAAACCTTTGAAATTAATTTAAGTGGGAGCGCAGTGAGCGAGATTGAGTCAAACAAGAAGACCGGGGGTTATACTAATCATTTTTAATTCACTAATTGACAAGGAAATTTGGTGCAAATGGTGCGTTTTCAGTGTATGTTGCAAGAAAGCTTGCTGCAGTTCATTGAAAAAAATGGAAATGGACTCACAAAGACTCACCACTCTCTCTGCACTCACACAGGCAGACCGCTACACTTACCCTATGCTCAGAGATGCACACTACTTAGCTCATCCTACACTAACACAAGCATACCCCTCACCCTCCTCTCACAAGGGTGCACCACTCATCGAATGCATTCATATCACTCAACCTGCATTCAGTTAGGGATGCTGCTCATCCAGTATACTCACGCAGTCACACAATTCACTCTGCACTGACAGTACTCCCCCAGCACTTACACAGGCACACCATTTGTGCTGCTCACACAGCACTCACACAGGCACACCCTTAACTCATACAGTCTCATCACTCATCCAGTGTACTCTAATTACTCACCCTACACATGCAGGCACACCTCTCACCCTGCACTCATGCAAATCACTGCAATCACACAGGCACCACTAACCCTGCACTCATATTGACACAGGACTATCGACCCTGTACGAGCTCGTGTATCCGATTTCATCAAACCAACCAACACTGGTGAAAAGAGTGGCGCTAGGAAATGTAAATGAATAGATTCAGATATGCGCTGTTGGTGCGATGAGGAAAATGTAGTGGAACCCGAGCTCGTGTATCAGATTTCATCAAACCAACACTGGTGAAAACAGTGGCGCTAGGAAATGTAAATGAATAGATTCAGATATCATAAAACACGAGCTCGGGTTCCACTCTATTTTCCTCATCGCACCGACAGCGCATATCTGAATATATTCATTTACATTTCCTAGCGCCACTGTTTTCACCAGTGTTGGTTTGATGAAATCTGCATAGGCTGCTCCTTGTGTTTCCTCTCAGCTTGCGGGCCTGCTCCCAGTGTCCTGTCACTTTGCATGATCTGCTCTCTGTGTTTTTTCTCAGTTTGCAGGGGCTGTTTGTCCCCTGTTCATATAGGGCTAGTACAGGAAGGGGAGAAGGTTCAATGCTCTACCACAGCAACACTCGTTTTCTCAAGCAGCACCTTTCAAACCCTGTTTGTCTCTACCCTCCCTCGTTAAACATTCCCCAGTCCCCCGAGAAGGTTGCACTCGTGTGATACTTGCAGTTAATAAAGTAGGCGCGCTTCTGGGCTGTATCTCATGCTCCCCCTCGCTCGCAACCTTCCCTCACACATACCCCTTTCTCCATCGACAAGTAGCTCCAAGGAAAGGAAGAGTGTATATGTAACGAAGTCTCCACCACACAGCTTGGCTGAAACAACGATGCAACTGTGCTGTTCATATAGCCCTCCACGTTAAAGATATTGCCGTGCAATGTTCCCCGTGCCCCCGCTTTACATGGGTTAAAGCCGGGGTACAGCTATCCTATCCTGTTGCTCACCAAAATCTGCACTTCCTAGTTAAACACGCTCCTCCTTCTCCTCCAGGCGCCCGCCCCTTTATCCAGTGTACCCCCACAGGGCTCTGCTGCAGCCGGCTGTGATAACTTATTGCACGAGTTGCACAACGAAACCCCCTCGTGCATTGTTCTCTTGGTCACGGACGATCACAAACAAACTTTTCTGCCACGCTTGTGTGTACAATCGGAGAAGCGGTACCTCAGGTCCCTAACTCAAACTGTAAAAAGGTTTTGCACCTTGGATAGCAGCCCCAGAATGTGTGCAACGTTTTATCATCACCAAACTTCTGAAAAGTTGTTAAAAGTTTACAGTTGCGAACGTAAAGACCTGTTACAGTATATCGCTTTTTTAAATGTGATATTAATAAAAAAAATGTGATATTGATAAAAAAAGCAACTCGTGGGACTCGAACCCACAACTTATGAATGTCTTCACTTCACTAGAAGTCCAATGCGCTATCCATTGCGCCACAGGGCCGTCTATCCTCGGGTTCCTTCTGAAGAGTTTCTGAAGAGGTAGCACACCACAGCTATAGGTATTATCGGAAAGTTGGTTAGTATTTATAAAATTGAGCTCAGAATATAGCCACGCCTGGCCGAAACAGCAATTGTAGGAAACATAGTAACAAACATCTGTAGCCGATCAAGACGGGCGTGTTCGCCCATAACTCACTGAACAGGGGGTAAACTATACGCAGAGTTTCAAAATCCATTTGTTGTGTAACCTTGCGTAGCTTTTTTTGTGGCATATTTTATGCTATCTGATGTCATAGTTTTGAAGTATATATGTTTGCTATATTGATTGGCGGTCTTTGGTTTGCTCAAGCTGGCTAGGTTCATGCCGCCAACCTGTGGTGTAGCTTAAGCATTTCGAAACGTAAAAGTTTAAATTAGTAAATGATTTACGTTTCTTATTTGTTTACAACTTGGTGATGGGTGAAACGCCAAATTGGCAGGTTGGTCAACTGCGATGCATTAATAGAGGACTCATGCTCCTTTAATTAAAAGCAACATTCGTGACAAATGTAACTGGTCGGGAGAGGAAGCGCTCCGAAATGTTTCTTAAGAGATTAAATGCTCGAATTTTCTTACCAGAGTAGCGTCTTCTGACTGCATGATGGGAGGCTGAACAGGGGTTCTGGCACCCGGCGCGATCCAGGCGTAGACAGGCTTGCCTCTGGCGTGCCTACTGCGTGGACGCGCTGATGATGAATTTAAACCCTCCATGAAAGGGGGAGCGTGTCAGAACATTAGCGCTTTGCAGCGCGATGCTAAAACAGGTGGGAATAACTGAAAAAGTGCCGAACCAGGGTCCAACAACCCCGCAAGGAATACTGGTAAATGGAATCTAATCAAAAGAAAAGTGAGGACATTTAAAACATAAAATCAATTAAAACAAGAGAGGAGCGGGGGCGAGCGAGCGCGGCAGCCTAGGCTTTTGAAAGCTGACCAGACGCTCGTGCGTCATGGCCTTTTCCCTGCAATTACCCGCACGGCCGGCATGTGTTTCCAATTACCGCGCCCGCGTCTGGGCACGATAATTGGAAACACATGTCTGCGCGCGCGTAACCGCAGGGAAAAGGCCATGACGCACGAGCGTCTGGTCAGCTTGTCAAACTCCCCAACTATAAGTCTCGCAGAGCAGCGCTTGCGCGCTACTCGAGGCTAGACCTAAAAATTAAGTCTAAATCTGGTCAGTAAAAAACGATGGTGAACGTTCTTGACAAATGACAAATAGGGCTCCCCCTGTGAGCTTGTTCTCAACATGATGTATTGTCTCATGGTTGGTTTAGCAAGTTCCAGATCTTCCCTTTCCCCAGACCAATTGGCCAAAAACATATTTTTAGTGTCCCTCAAGTCACTGGGGCTTAATGTTCTTGGGTGGCTAAACAGCAACCTATCCTATTCAACTGTTCCTTAACGTATCCTAGCCACGGGATACGCAAAGCCCCCTCTAGAGCAATACAGTCCTCTAATACATGTTGATTCATGGTGAGGGACCGAGCTTGACCATATTCCCTACCAGCTTATTATAGGCGCTACTGCGATGAGGTCAGATATGTAGCCCACTCCAAGCTATTCATGAATTTTAAAGGAGGGGGTGCTAACAGGAACAGCGAAGTTTGTGCAAAAATGTGATCTCAACCACCTGCAGTTATTACATCAATGTACCCCCACACGTCACACCCATAGGTAGCTATGAGAATACATTTTTCCTTAAAAACCTTTAGTAGGGAGGCATGGGTTTAGCCCCTAATCTCTTGGCGAAAACCTGGATAGCACCCACGGCGCTCGCCAGGATGTTCTTTTTAAGGACTCTTTGAGCAACTCTTTCTCCCCCCCCCCCTCCTCCACCCACCGATAGGGTAAAGTAGAGACTTTAGTAAGTTCTTCCCCCTTACAAAAGAGCTTGTTAACTGTGGCCTTCTGACTGCCAATCGTCATCGTATGAGATTTAGTAAAATTGGTAGAAAGGTCTAAATCCATAAAACTAATAAACGTTTGAGGTTTTGAAGACCCACAGTGGTCCGGGCTAACCACACCGCATCGTCTGCACATACTAAGGCAGGAAGGAGTTTAGTGCCCACCCTAGGGATATCTCTACAAGCTGCTGACAATACGTCCCCTAGCTTGTTAATATAAAGGGTGAACAACAGGGGGGGGCCAGAATGCACCCCTGCCTTAACCCTCGCTTGACCCCCAAGAAGCAGACGGACTACAATTCTTATTGTACCTCAAGGAGGCTGTAAGGTTAGAGTGGGAGGTGTGCAGAAAAGCCACCAAGTCTGCGTCCACACCCAAGTCCAAGAGGATAGGCCAGAGCTTGGATCTATTAACTCATGGTCAAACGCTGAAGTTAGATCCATAAAGGCCATGTGAAGGCATTCCCTCTTATCTATGGTGTATTTCCACACAATCAAGTGTAGGTTAATGCACTGGTCTAGCGTTCCTCCACCCTGCCTAAAACCATATTGAAGCTCTGAGATAACATTGAAATTATCGAGCCAGGAGGTGAGGCACTCCAGTACAACCTTTCCCATGATCTTCGCAGCAGAGTCTAAAAGGGACATGGGGTGATAACATGCTGGATCATCCCTCGCCCCTTTTTTGAAAATTGGTAAAATGACCGCCTCGGACCAGGAAGGGGGGGTGGGGAGGAGGGGGACCACACATGCAGGCCGCGTTAAAGACCTGTGTCAGGATCTTACCCCAAGTTGAAGGGTCAGTTTTATAAAGATCTGGGGGAACCCCCGTCCAGGCCCAGCGCCTTACCCTTGGCTGTAGCCAGAATGGCTTTATACACCTCTTCAACATTAAAAGACAATGGGGAGATATCAGTCCCTGGTTCCCACACAGTGTCATGTTCCCCTGGGTCCTTACTGCTATAGATCCCTTTGAAATGCTGGACCCATCTTTCAGGAGCTATAGTGCAATCCACTCTTGAGTTTGAAGAACCTGAAAAGAAAGGGCTATTTACAACTTCCCAAAATATGGAGCGGTTATTAGCACGCTGGCCTGACTTGGGGCCTCCCATGCCTGCTCCATAGTAAGCTTTTTGCTCTGCTGGATTGCACATTTGTATGCTTTTTTACATGCCCTAATCTTGTCCGTATCCCTGGATTTCTGCTTAAGTGCCACCATTAAATAACTGTCTTGGAACAAATACTGTCTATCCAACTTTTTTCTTTGTATCTATTGGTCCTGCCAAGAAAGGTCTAGATATCCACAATCTGTGTAAGGCGCCTAATGCAGATCCATCCTGCGTTCCGCTGTCGAGACGTTGCGATCTCACCTGCACTTACCGTATACAAATTATCTAAAAAAAAATTAAAAAAAAGCCTCCGGTATCACCAGGGCCCACTTCAGTCTACAGGCTTAATCTCTTGTACTGATATCACTGTTCGGAACACTCTTGCACTCCCTCCCGGGTATGTCTAGGTTCCAGGCCAGTTCCAGTGTTATAGGATTATGATCCCGGAAACTGCTCCAAGAGGTTCTCGAGGTGTTAACTGCAGGGACCAAGGGAACGGATACCATAATGAAATCAATGGTAGAGGAACAACCCCTACCAGAATAAAAAAAAACAATCTCATTCACCCCTGTCTGTTCCAGACAGTGCAGGTTAGCTGCAAGGAACTCCTCCGATCGAAGACCTTGATTCGTCTGCTCAAAATGGGTGACCAGAGGTATTGCATCCAAATGGCTTTTCAATAGAGTGCAGTTGAGCTGACATAGATGTATATTAAAATCGCCCAAAATTGACATAGTATGAGGACCTCAACTCTGCGTAGTGTTCCAATAAACCCTCCAGTGCGGCAATTTGTTCAGTGTCTGAGGTTCTACAGAAAGAGTTATAAAAATTCACTACCAACAGGGGAGGATGATTTGTAGACCAGCTCAACTGCCAGCGGGTTAGGTGAAACGCATTCCATCACACTGGCGATGCATGGAATTTTGAGTGAGACCAAGACAGGAAGACCTCCCTTGACGATTCCTGCTGGGGAAGTGGATGCAACCTTAAAAAATAAGGATCATCCATCCATAAAAAAGGATGTCATTGTCCCAGGTTTCCTGCAATGCAACTATGATGGCGCCCAAGAGTTCTCAACCAGTTTACGTCTTCACTTTTGGCCCTCAAACCCGCATTATTCCAAGTCATGAACCTTATAAAAGGAGTAGATGTAATAGGGGCTATCTGGTGGGAGAAGATGGGCACAGTTTCTGCTGAACCCATAAACTTAGAACTCAACAGCCCATCCTGTTGTAACACCTGTCAATCGTAATCATCTAATCCTATCAAGGGTGCAAACCTGTTGGCAAGTGGGATGTCTGTCCTAGCAGTTACGCACTCTGGCATCTTAGAGAGCCTAGACTAGAGGCAGACCAACCGCTGCTGTCGGGGAGGAAAGTATGGGTGGGATTTAACTATTGAAGGGGGACAATCCTAACCATTGTACTAATATCTTGGGGAACAAGCATTGGCATAGCCAATAGGTCTCGCTTTTGGGACCTTTAGAAGTATTTAGTTATGCAGCACAATATCCTTGGTGCAACAACAACTGTTGCATGGCTAAACACTTATAAGGTCCCAAAGGCGAGACCTATTGGCTATGCCAATGCTTGGGGGGAGAAGGGTGCAAGGGCGAAAAGGGTGCAAGGCGGAGGGGAGAAGGGTGCAAGGCGGAGGGGAGAAGGATGCAAGGCGGAGGGGCGAAGGATGCAAGGTGGAGGGGAGAAGTGTGCAAGGTAGAGAAGGGTGCAAGGGGGAGGGGGAGAAGGGTGCAAGGGGAGGGGGAGAAGGGTGCAAGGCGGAGCGGAAGATGGATGCAAGGCGGAGGGGGAGAAGGGTGCAAGGCAGAGAAGTGTGCAAGGCGGAGGGGGAGATGGGTTCAAGGTGGAGAAGGGTGCAAGGCGGAGAAGGGTGCAAGGCGGAAGGGGAGAAGCGTGCAAGGTGGAAGGGGAGAAGGGTGCAAGACGGAGGAGAAGGGTGCAAGGTGAAGAAGTGTGGAGGCAGAGAAGGGGAGAAGGGTGCAAGGCGGAGGAGGAGAAGGGTGCAAGGTGGAGAAGTGTGAAGGGTGGAGGCGGAGAACGGTGCAAGGCGAAGGGGAGGAGGGTGCAAGGCGAAGGGGAGAAGGGTGCAAGGCGAAGGGGAGAAGGGTGCAAGGCAGAGGGGGAGAAGGGTGCAAGGCAGAGGGGGAGAAGGGTGCAAGGCGGAGGGGGAGAAGGGTGCAAGGCGGAGGGGGAGAAGGGTGCAAGGCGGAGGGGGAGAAGGGTGCAAGGCGGAGGGGGAGAAGGGTGCAAGGCGGAGGGGGAGAAGGTTACGAGCAGGGGCGCGCTGTGTGCAATCTGTTCGGTTTCGGATTTCAAAGGCTTCGCGTCGCGTTCACTTTGTAGCCGCGTCCACGCGGCCGGGCACTGTTTCCTGTAAACAGCGCTTGTTCTGAAGAGTATCCAGTGTTCGGTTTTGCATTGTACTTTAGCTGATTAATCCCAGTCGAACAGGAAGAACGCGCACTGGACAAAAAGCGCAGCACTGCAGAAATCTGCTGTAGCTGCAGATTAACACTGACCCGTCTTGTCACAACAAGCTGACTTTTACAGCCAGTGATGCTTTCGGTGAAGCACCGTTCTGGACACTTCCGGCTAAGTCAGAAGCCGCAGTGGCTAGCCACGCAGGCTGTGTGCCAAGTTGGCCAGCTGATGCTGTGTGAACTGGGTGTGTGAACACGTACAGCCTCGGGAAAAACAGAGGGTGCGATCTGAGGACAGACCTTCGTTGAGTTGCCCTTTGAGGGAGAGAACAAGTCATACACTCCCCTGCCTAAAAAATAATTTATTTGTAGTTTTCCCTAGCGCCGACCGGGCCATTTCAAGCGTCTGAGCGCTTTACAAGTTTAAAACGAATTATCGAGCATATCGTCATAAGCACAGCGCTTTATTGTATTCAAAAACATTCTTTGTGCTGCATTATAGATATGATGGTCAGTGTTTCAGCTCCTAACTCTAACTGATGAGTGGTCTATGTCAGTGTTATTGTTCAAAACCTTTTACATGTTGCATTTCATCTTAAAAGCGGCGTAGGAGGTGGTGTTTCTGCACACTGGCAGGCTGTCCTTCGGGTTTGGATGCAGCGCCTAAGATAGATTGTTATTTTTTTATTTTATTCTGTGCATCAAGCATTTTTTTGAATAGCAACAAGAAAAGTGCTGCGTACATGCTGAACGCCCTTACTCGTTTAGGAATACTAAACATTCCGAAGCCTGGAATTTTGAGAGTACATGTTTTCATGATTATAACAAGCTTAAATCAAAGCAAGCAAGACGCGCGGCCGCGAGACGCGCTCTGTGGTGGGGGAGGGGGAGGAGCGTTGAAGCGCGCGCTTGGGAGAGCAAGTGAGAGGAAAGCCAGATGGCGCCTGATTGAGCGATGCGAGGAATGCGCGTTACTGTGCGCGTAACCGCACGCTCTAGGCCACACAAAAAGCTGTGGTCTGCTTTTTAAAGCCCACTCACTAAATGTCTCGCCAGAGCAGCGCATGCGGTGGCTCAGGCGAGACCTAAAAATGGCTCTGAACCAGAGCTTTTATGTATTTAGAATGCCTTGGGTGTTAACAACAACACAATCCCCCTCAGTAGATTTCTTCATCTTGGAACCCACCCAATCCACTCCTCTTGCCATTATACCATGTGGGGACAGAGAATACTGATTCACTATGGTACTAGCACACCAGTGTTTGACCTTGTGCACCGTGGACTCTTCCACCCTGTTTAATAGGTGGAACTCCCATCAAGATGACCGCCAGAGGTGCTGACTCGGGAGGTAGGTGTAAAGCGGTGAGTGAGGCCACTTGTGTCTTGAGCGGTCTACTCATTAGAAGTATCATCTCTACCCCTATTAGGCTGGAGAGCACCTCCTGGGGATTCACCTGTCTAGGGGCACCTACAGCCTGGATAAAACAATTGGCCCTTGTCCCAAAAAACGCTCACTTAGGTGGTTGTTAAAACACTCTGAACCCCAGATATTGCGCAGCTATGCACGCTTAAAGTCCTCCCCGCACTAGTAACAAACCTCAGGTTTCCGCCCAGCCGAACAGCTTGTCCCCACGGCCACAGTCAGTCACTACCTTGCTATTTGGGACATCATGGTTGGATGGGAGGAATAAACTGAGCGTAGCCTCTAGCCCTCCAAGCCGCAACAAAATAGGGGACAACACTGTTTTTAACAGTGTTTGAAATGTAGGAAGTAATTTGTCCATGGCTTGTTCATGATCTGGATTAACACACGTAGCTGGAGAGACCACCTCCTTGTGCAGCATGGATCCTCTTCCCTCCAGCCTTCTTTTTGACCGAGGGTTCAATTGGTGTGGTATCATTGTCTGATAAAACCTCTGCAGTCTTATCGTACGTGACCACTGTGGGTAACTTGTCTTTAAGCGGGTTACCATTTACTTCCACAGAATCAGCAAGGGGTGGTGGTTCCCGGATGCATTTCTCCGGCTCCAGTGAAAGTCTCCTTTCGGTCAGAGCTATTTCCTTAGATATAACACTCGCTGCCCTTAGCGAGAAGGAGTCTTGGTTTGTCAGTGTCTCCCCGGATGTACCCATGTTAATCTTTCTCCCCCCCCCTCCCACCCCCCTCCTCCCAATAAAGGGCTCCTTGGGAAACGAACAGCAAAGATAAAACATTTTAAAAAGTCAGTACCTCAATGTTGCTGAGCGGAATGGCAAAGCCGAGAGGGGTGATCCGGGCGCCTCTCCAATTTATGCCGCTCCGGTGCCTGAAATCAGTGTCATGGCCTCTGAACCGGGAATGCTGGGGACTGTAACCCCACCCCCCTTCATGGGAGCAGTCCAGCCCGAACTGCCAAGCCAGGTTCTTCCTGGACCGGAAACAAGACTGATTTGCATATCACTGGGTCCAAACTGGGGTGACGTGGTGAGCAAAAGAACGGTGGATTAAACCCAGATCTTTGTGGCTGGGAGTGAATGTTTGTATTGTTTAGCATTCCGTCCATCATTTGTTCAGTTTGCTTTAAACTAGAGCCTTCAGAACAATCTCCAACTTTTATAATAGAGAAATCCGCCCATTTACTTATTGCATCATCAATCCAACCTGATGAAAGATAGGGACAGTACTGCAAAGGTGTCTTCCTTGACCACTGGAATTCTGTATTTAGTAAAGTTTTTGATTCATAATCCAAATGAAATTTAATGATGTATACCTTACCTCTTGGTGTGATTCGGAGATTTTAATACACCATCGAAGGCAATCTACCTCCAGATTCTTCAACATAAATTAAAAAATGTAATTATCAACATTGGAGATATGGATTAAAAAGCAGCACAGCTATAAGATAAAAGATGCCATATATCTCCACCCTCACTCTTGGGCATTTGTAAGGCTTCCAGCTTAACCTGTGGATGTTTCTAGTTCCATACAAAGGATGTTATAGCCTGTTTCAGTTTAAAAAAAAAAAAAAAAAAATAGAAACCTCTAACTTGAAGGGGATTGATAAAATGAGGAACAAAATCAAAGGTAAGATTGACGTTTTAATTAGAAACCTTTCTCATCATAGGTATAAATTGTTTTTAAACAATTCCTCCCTCTTCTTGGAAGTAAGCCCCCCCAATACCTTTCAGGGCCTACTCTATAATTTTCCTTCAGAACCAATGGGAGGGCTTCCAGAGAGGTATTCGCATCATTGAGTTTATCGCACCCCACGCTCAAAGATTTTATTCAGTTGCAGAGCCCTATTAATATTAGGAGTTGGGTTAGAAATAAAGCCTTATCAGCTGCGTACAACTTCATTTTGGACACGGCCAGTAAGGGTGATACGATACTTGTGTTCTGGCGAATATGCTGTGCTAGAGGTTAAATAAAAAGGGCAAAAGTGGTGAAAGAGGACAGCCTTAAGTGCCCCGAATCAAAATAATTTGGCCTGCCGGAGAGTTGCTAATCACTAGCTGTGCGGTAGCCCCTTGGTATAATATCTGAATTGATCTCGTAAACAGAGGTGAAAAGTAAAACCTGCCTAAAATTTGAAATGGACACCTCCTGTTGACTAGATCAGAGGCCTTCTCAGCATCTAACCGGACAGGCACTGCTAGAATGTCATCCACTGTCACCAAATCGATAAACTTGTTCATAAAATGTGTTGGAATATAGTGTTAGAGGCATGTGAACTGTAGATCACATGCTTTGCATACTCCTGCCATCTAGTGTTGGGTCCGGATGTTTGCAAGTTGTTTTTCTTCGAAGAAGTCTTTCCCACTCACGAGGTAAGGTGACTCCTCCTTTCGGTGATAGTGCGCATGGGCATCGACTCCATTGTTAGATTGTTTTTTTCCGCCATCGGGTTCAGACATGTATTGCTGCGTTCCGGTTAGAAACCGTTCTTCGGGTTCCCCTCGGTGAGCAATCCACTCTACCCGCGTCGGTACTGTTTCTAACTCGTATTCCACTTCTCCGCACATCGTATCGGTCGAGGAAAATCTCTATTTCGATCGGAAAACTCCTGGAAGGCTTTTGAGCCTAACCGCGTCAGTCCACCTCGCAGTCGATAGAACTGACTCCATTCAAATTCTGTCCTCGGTGCCACGCGAAGTATCTGCGCACCAACTCACAGGAAGTGTGCAACTTGTGCTTATCTCCGAAGAACAACGAACAGGACTGCGACGCGTGCAGATTGTTTCGATTAAAGAAAATGCTCCGCGATCGTCTGGCTCGATGTCGTGAAATGCAAAGCCAAAACATTGAATACATGACGGACATCTTCGGTGAAGGATTCGAGCAAGAAGAATTCGATGCACAAGGGGCAGAAGAAGAACAGGAAGAACTTGTATCCATTCCGGAATTCGACTCGGATGTAAGACGACATACCGCAAGGTCAACATGCCGTGTGTACCGAACACCCCTTGCCCCAAAATCCAACTCTGACCAAGCAAAAGGCTTCGGTTCCAGCCCCGCCTTCGGGCCATGGTTGGCACAGAGAAGATGTTTCTGACCCCCCGGGCTTCCGGCTGGGCTCAAACACGTCGTTAAGCCTTCCGGCTCGGGATCCAGTGGGCTAAAATCGGGCTCCGAGCCGAAACCTTCAGGATCGAAGCCGAAAACTGCTTCGGAGCCGAAACCCTTGACATCGAAATCAGACTGCTTCGGAACCGAAATCTTCCGCGCAGAAAAGTCATTCCACCCCGGAACCGAAGTTCTCGGTACCGAAACCGGAAAATGTTCCTCCGAAGCTTCAGGATCCAATTTTCGGCGTTCCATCACCTAAATCGGACCCAAAACATAAGGAACTTTATATTAATCCCGATACAGGACATGTTCTTACTAAACCACCTCAGAAGGGCATACCTGAGTCAGAGGACACACATTATCACATTCCTTTGAAGAGGAAGAATGTCGGTATTAACACCTCTACTCCTCTTCTTCCACATTCCCCTACACCACCTTCCCCACCATTAGGATAGGATGAGGATTTATAAAGCGCACTAAAACCCGAAGGTGCCAAGGCGCTGGGCGGAAGAGAAGAAGAGAGGAGAGTGACAGGCTGCTGACTAAACTGAGAAAAGCCAAGTCTTCAGCAGTTTTTTGAACACCGGAAGGGATTCCACCTGGGAAATCGGACGGTAGAGTATTCCAAAGTTTTGCAGCCGCCACCGAGAAGGAACGTCCGCCCCATCTGGCTTTGCGGACTCTAGGGATGATCAATTTTCTCTGGGAGGAAGATCTCAAAGTCCTCCCAGGCATATACCATTTAAACATGGTTTTCAGCTGCTGCAAACCTATATTATGCAGAGCCTTGTAAACCATACACAAAGCTTTGAAGGAGATTCGCTTCCTAATAGGGAGCCAGTGCAGAGTGCAAAGCCCCATCTTTGCTGAGTGCCTTTTCGGGATATTAAGGATCAGCCTGGCAGCCGCGTTTTGTACAACCTGAAGCCTGTTCAGGGAGGCCGTACTAATATTCAAATACAAGGCATTGCAGTAGTCAAGCCGGGAGGTAACTAGTGCAGTGACCGTGGGCCGATGGAGTGCTGATGGAATATACTGGATCACCTTTCTGAGAGTCTTCAGAATGTAAGAGCAAGTGCTGACAGTGCGACTGACCTGAGCCTCAAAGGTCAGGCCCATGTCAAAAATAACCCCCAAGTTTTTGACTGTTTTAGCGGGAACAGGAAGGGTACCGGAATCTCCCGGCCACCAGGCATTCGACCAGGTTGAAGTCTGAGGACCAAAAACTAGGACCTCAGTTTTTTCTGCATTGATCTTAAGGGAGCTATTTTGCATCCATCTGATAATACTGGCCATGCAATGGTTAAATTTCCCGGCGACCGACTGCAGATCATGAGAGATGGAAACAATGATCTGCGTGTTGTCAGCGTAGGAAATCACCTGGAACCCAAAAGATCTGACCAGCTTGGCCAACGGGGACACATACACATTAAAAAGGGTGGGGCTCAGGGAAGAGCCCTGGGGAACGCCACAGGGTAGGATAAAAGCCTTAGATCTGAAACCCCCACAGCTAACAGCATTAGTTCTCTCTGTCAGGAAGGAGTGGTGGGACTGCAGGGCCTTACCCGAGATTCCCACCTCTTTCAGACGTTGAACCATCAGAGTGGGAGAGTCTGTGTCAAAAGCCGCCAACAGATCGAGCATAATCAGCACTACCGACCCACCCTGGTCGACCTGCATGCGGATGTGTTCAGTGGCAGCAATAAGGGCGGATTCGGTGCTGTAGTTGGCGCGGAAACCGTTTTGAGACTGATACAAGAGCTCATGGGAATCCAAGTGATTCATCAACTCAATGTTGATGAACTTCTCTAGGATTTTTACGGGGGCAGGAAGTAGAGAGATAGGGCGAAGATTTTTCAGTTCAGAGGGATCAGCATTGGGTTTCTTAAGCAGGGGTGTAACAATTGCCTCTTTCCAAGCGTCCGGATAGCAGCCGGAACAGAGTATGTTGTTAAACACCTTGCAAAGAAAGTCTGCAATCGGGTTGGGGACCATCTTGAGAGTGAGGGGCGTGCAAGGGTCGGAGGGAGAACCGGACTTCAGGCCCATAAGAAGAACCAGAGTTTGTTGAGCAGTGATCTGGGGAAAAGTTGCCAGAGTAGTAGGGGAACTCCCCATCCCTTGGTCCTGCATGACCTCCACGCCCTCTAATTCTGCTGTTTTGCATATGGTTGAGCTCCCTAAAGATTTTAAGGACCTTGTCCTCGAAGTAGGTAGCTATTCTATCAGAGAGATCTTGAGAGGGGGGGGGGAGGGGGCAATGCTTGCGTCCCAGAAGGTTCGGAGATCTCCTTAATCACCTTGAAGAGTATGCTAGAGGAATTGTCTGCAGCGAGGATCTTATTAGTGAGGAAGTGAGCTTTAGCTTGAAAGATGGCTAGCTTATATTTCTGAAGCAGAGCTTTCTGCTTGGTTTTCTCCCTATTACAAGGGTCTAGCCACCATCTACGTTCCTGCCTGCGACATTCCCTTCCGAGTGCTCCAAGTTCATTCGAAAACCAGGGTGACATAGGTTTTGGCTCTCTTAAAGGTGCGCTCTTTAAAAGGAGCGACAATATCTAAGGCTTGAGTAATCCAGTTTTGAAAGCCCTCTGCCGTAGGGGGGAAGGGACTGTGCCTCCCAGCCCCAGCAGAGGCCAAAGCCGCCTCCCAATCGGGAGCAGAAAGCTTGCTCAATCCCCTGTAGCGGATGTGCTTTGGGGTGATGCTGTCCTCCACAATAGTCGGGGGATTCTGACAAACCTTAAACAAAATCAGCGAGTGGTCGACCCAGCTTAGTGGCTGTACATCTTCAATCATTAAATTGCAATGATTGGTGAAAACGCTGTCTAAGATATGGCCAGCGTTATGGGTGGGAGATTGAACAAGTTGCTCAAAGCCCAAAGATGACATAAGTTCCAGGAGGTGCAGTGTGTCAGTGTCCTGCTCCTTCTCAACGTGGTAGTTAAAATCTCTGAGAATGGTGGTATGAGAAGTAGTGACAAGTGGCTCTAAAATTTTGCACCAAGACTCCAAAAACCCGGGTCTAGGGCCCGGGGAAACGGTACACTAGTAGGCCGGTAAAGGTGTGGTTTTTGGACAACGAAATCCTGAAAGAGGCAGCTTCCACCGGAGAAGCAAAGTCCTTTTCCACCATGGTTAGGGTGCATTTAAAAGAGTCACGGGCCACCAGAGCGAGAGCGCCCCCTCCCCCCCCCCCCCCCCCCTTTCCCTTCCTCCTCCTATGCTCAGTACGGTCACATCTGAGGATTGTGTATCCAGGGGGAACAGCATCCACCAGGTCCGGGCCCGAGTTCTCATTGGCCCATGTCTCCGTAACAAAGAGACAGTCCAGATTATGAGTCTGGATACTTAATGCAATTTCTATTTTGTGTTTAATCATGGACCGGGCATTCAGCAGTGCCACTTTAATAGTCCTAGATTTATGACCAGGGGGAATGTTAGTCCTGACGCTAGACTTGTCACTCCCCGTTGCTCTGGGTGCTGTGTAGGGGCTGGACCCAGACACCAGTTCATTGGTAAGTCTGAGGTTACAGTGATGACAATGCGCTTGGCCTCCCAAAGAGGGGTCCAGTATAACAGCGCATTTCCTAAGATGGCATTTGGGATGTAACTTCAGGAGCTCTACCCTGGAGTAGGTTCTGACCTTATTGCCCCTGTTACCTGGGGAGAACCGGGCAGAGTGCCTAGCCCCTGCCGCCGTCCAGGCGCGAACGGGCGCAGACAGGCTTGCCTTTGGCGTGCCCGCTGTGCGCGTCAGTTGCGCGCGTCTGCTGCGCACCCGGGGTTGTACTGGCATTTAAATGCCCTGACCCAGAAGCGTATGCGAGGCTGGAGCAAGTTCCGGTGCAGGGGGCCTCTCTCCGCGCAATCGGGAAAACCCGTGGCGGACCGGAGAGCCCCTGAGGGAACTGAAGATCGAAGTAGGACCCAGAGGTGCCAGCTAGAATGCCCCCGAAAAGCAGCTGAGGCTGTTGAGGATGCACACCCACAGTAAGTGGCGGGAAAAGGGTCCCCAAATGCCCCCGATAGGTAAACAGTGTAAAACAACTATTAAAGGAAGCATAGGCTAAAACTGGTTAAAAACAGCGAGCACGCTAAGGTAGGATTTAAAAGTAAGTCAAATAATGGCCAATTAGCAACAAGCGTCAGCCGGGATTCACCAGACTGCTTCCCGCGTCCGCTGCGCGCCCGGGGTTGTACTGGCATTTAAATGCCCTGACCCGGAAGCGTATGCGAGGCTGGAGCAAATTCCGGTGCACGGGGCTCTCTCCGCGCAATCTGGAAAACCTGTGGCAGACCGGAGAGCCCCTGAGGGAACTGAAGATCGAAGTAGGACCCAGAGGTGCCAGCTAGAATACCCCTGAAAAGCAACTGAGGCTGGTGAGGATACACACCCACAGTAAGTGGAGGCAAAAGGGTCCCTAAATGCCCCAGATAGGTAAACAGTGTGAAACCACTAATAAAGGAAGCACAGGCTAAAACTGGTTAAAAACAGCAAGCGCGCTAAGGTAGGATTTAAAAGTGAGTCAGATAATGGCCAATTAGCAACAAGCATCAGCCGGGATTCACCTGACTGCTTCCCACCTCCCGTGTGCTTTAGATGCTGCTGACACCGCAGCTAGAGAGATCAACACTAGTGTGTTACTGAGGAGGCACGCATGGTTGAGGATTTCCAGTTTTAAACCTGAAGTCCAACAATCTATTTTAAATACTCCTTTTGACAAAGAGCATCTCTTCGGCCTGAAGTAGATAAGTCATTAGAGAAAATGAAGAAAGATACGTAAGTGGCTAAGTCAATGGGAGCACTACAGTCTCCTTCTAATCGTGGCTCATTTTGTCGCTCCTATCGTGGGGGGTCCAAGCCCACGTCCTCAGACAATACGGCTGCCTCCTACAAAGGCAACAATCAATCCTCCTCAAGAGGCTTCTTTAGAGGAGGATACAGAGGTAATAGCAAATGTAGGGGCAAAGGTTCCACACCACGTAATTCCCCCTCCCTAACAAGCAGTGACTTGCATATACTCTCCCCGATCATTTAACACCTGTCGGGGACGTCTTCTACAATTTCTCCCAATTTGGCAATCCATAATCACAGACAAATGGGTGTTAGGAATTATCCAACATGGTTATTGCCTGGAGCTTACCAAAAATCCTCCAAACATTCCACTCCGCTCTCACAAAATGTCACCAGAACATTTACACCTGCTCAAACAGGAAGTCCAGTCTCTCTTGCTAAAAGGAGCCATAGAGCCTGTACCGTTACAATATCAAGGGTCAGGCGTGTACTCACTGTATTTTCTAATTCCGATTAAGGATGGCTCCTTGAGACCTATTCTAGACCTCCGCGAACTAAATCATTACATACTGTCAGAGCATTTCCATATGGTGACACTTCAACAAGTGCTCCCACTTCTACAGCAGGGCGACTTTGTCTACTCTAGACTTAAAGGACGCATATTTCCACATTCTAATTCACCCCGCTCATCGCAATTATCTCAGATTCATGATAGTGGGTCATCATTACCAATTCAAAGTACTCCCGTTTGAAGTCACCACTGCTCCCAGGGTATTTACCAAATGCCTGACAGTAGTCGCAGCTCATCTCAGAAGACAGCACATCCATGTCTTCTCATACCTGGACGACTGGCTCATCAAAGCCAGCACTTACCAAAAGTGTCTCCAACACACTCAAGCCACGATTCACTTATTACACCAACTAGGGTTTACAGTGTACGCGTTGAAGTCTCATCTGCAGCCTTCCAAAAAACAAATCTATCTGGGAGCCACCATAGACACTCAAAGAGCTCTAGCCTCCCCCAATGCAGCCAGAATTCTCAGTATTCAGTCCCTTCTCACTCAGTTTCAGCCCAACCAATCATTACCAGCAAGAGTATTCATGCAACTGTTAGGAATGATGGCGTCTTGCATTGTAATTGTTCCCCACGCAAGACTTCACATGTGTCCCCTTCAAGAATGCTTAACAAGTCAGTGGAACCAGTCGCAGGGTCAGTTGACCGATCTAGTGTTTGTAGATGGCTGCACTCGTCACTCTCTGCAATGGTGGAATTTACACAATTTATCCAAAGGGCAGCCTTTCATCGACCCTGTTTCACAGGTAGTGCTAACAGCAGACGCCTTGCTCACAGGTTGGGGTGCTAACCTACACAATCACACAATCCAAGGGTTGTGGAGTCTAAAGTACAGGAGTCTCCATATAAATCACCTAGAGCTACTAGCAGTGTTTCTAGCGCTCAGAGCTTTTCAAATTCACCTCGTAGGCAAAGCTGTCCTAGTCCGCACCTACAACATGACAGCTATGTATTATATACAGCAACAAGGGGAGACACACTCTCTCTCCAACTGTCACTCCAAGCACAAGCCATTTGGAAATGGGCTATACACCACAAGATTTATCTCCTGGCAGAACATCTTCCTGGAGTAAACAATCAGATTGCAGACCTTCTCAGCAGACAGACAGCAAATCCACAAGTGGGAACTTCATCCCCAAATTCTCCTCCCCTACTTTCAGGAATGGGCATTTCCTCACATAGACCTGTTCGCCACAGCTCAAAAAGCAAAATGCCCAAGCTTCGCCTCCAGGTTCCCACACGCTCTCCAAAGGCAATGCCCTATGGATAAACTGGTCAGGGATATTTGCCTACGCTTTACCGCCTTTGGTAGTTCGGAAGCTCAGAACCTTGGTTCACCACCCTGCTGGAGCTCTCAGTAGTTCCACACCAAAAGCTGCATCTCAACTCCAGTCTCCTTACTCAGAGCCATGGAGAAATCAGACCTCCAAATCCCAAAGAACCCAACCTGGCGATTTGGCTCCTGAAATCATAGTTTGGTTATTTACAATTACCACCAGACTGTATGAATATCCTAAAAGAGGCTAGAAAACCTACTACTAGGGCATGTTATGCAGCAAAATGGAAACAGTTTGTTATTTATTGCAACAATAACAATATCAATCCTCTTGATGCTTCTGTGCAAAACATCATCTGTTATCTATTACATTGACAGCAATCTGGACTAGCCTATACATCCATTCGCTTGCATCTAGCAGCAGTAGCTGCATACTTCCAAAACAGACAACACTTATCTCTATTCAGAGTACCAGTGATTAAAGCCTTTTATGGAAGGATTAAAAACGGTGATACTACCAAGAGTCCCACCTGCACCAGTATGGAACTTAAACATAGTCCTTACAAGGCTAATGGGTCCACCTTTTGAACCAATGCACAGCTGTCCATTACAATTCCTCTCATGCAAGGTTGCTTTTCTCATTGCAATCACTTCACTAAGGAGAGTTGGTGAACTTCAGGCATTAACTATACAAGAGCCTTTCTGTTAGCTTCACAACCAATCCCAAATTTCTTCCTAAAGTAGTTTCTGCTTTTCATATCAATCAGTTGTTACCTGTGTTCTTTCCTCAACCTGATTCTGTAGCAGAACGAGCTCTACACACACTAGTTGTTAGAAGAGCTCTACTATATTATGTGGAAAGAACAAAAGAATTTCTCAAAACAAACCAGCTTTTTGTTGCTTTTTCGCCGCCACACAAAGGCAATCCCATATCTAAATCCGGCATTGCAAGATGCATCGTGAAATGTATCCAGACATGTTATGTGAAAGCCAAAAGAAAACCCCCTAGAGCGCATTCCACTTGCAAAATAGGGCCTACTATGGCCTTCTTAGGGAATATTACCCTAGCTGACATCTGTAAGGCAGAAACATGGTCTACACCACACACTTTCACCAAGCACTATTGTGCAGATGTGGTAGCGAGGCAACAAGCTAATGTAGGCCAGGCAGTACTTAAAACACTTTTTCAAACAACTGCAACGGCTACAGGGTAGCCACTGCTTTGGGAGAATACTGCTGTATAGTCTATGCAAGGCATATGATCTACAGCTCACATGCCTCGAACGGATAATGTTACTTACCCAGTAAGCATCTGTTCTTGGCATGTAGAGCTGTAGATTCACATGCGCCCACCCGCCTCCCTGGGTACCTATAGTTGTTTCAGTTTCTTACTTTACATATATACGCATGGACATCTCTATTCTACACTTACTAACTTCATTCTCACCCTCTGCGGGAAAACAATCACAATGGAGTCAATGTCCCTGCGGTCGATCACCGAAAGGAGGAGACACCTTTCCTCGTGACTGGAAAGACTTAGAAGAAAAACCAACTTGCAAGCATCTGGACCCAACACTAGATGGCAGGAGTATGCAAAGCATGTGAATCTACAGCTCTACATGCCAAGAACAGATGCTTACTGAGTAAGTAACATTATCCTTCTGTCCACTGAAGCCATTCTGATCCCCAGCGCAATATGTGCTGGGATTACCTTGTTAATCGGATAGGCTGCGATTTTAGTGTGGATCTTGTAGTCTGAATTTAAAAGCGTTAACCGTTTAAGATTTCGGGTCTGTTGCCTGTCGCCCCGGTTTTAAAAGTTGACCTAGATGTCTCTGAAGTGAGTCCGGAGCTTATCCCGCACCTAACAAATGATGAAAGAGGATGGCTATGGGGCCCCGTTCAAGTTATATGAAATTCTGACCCATCCTCCCTGGGGGCTTTGCCATTGCTTTACAGGCTAGATTTGAAAATGCTGAAGCACTCTCTGACCCAAAGTGTTCAGCAGTTTGTGGTACACGCTTTACCATTAGTATGACTTCGCTGCAGCTATCCAGTTTGTGGCTCTCATCCTGGTTTCTAGGATTCCGTCGCAGTCCGTAGTTTGCTGTTTGTGAGTTGAAGGCAGTAAACGGGTAGTGTGCAGCTAATTGGGTATTCTCAGAAGTATAGCCAGATGCTTACTTAGTAACTGGATTATTTGGTATGACAAGTCACACTTGTACAAATCTGCCAGGAAATTAAGCAGACGTGTTGGATGATAGTTCACAATCCTCCTATCCACATGCTGGCTTATCCAGACTGCTTGAGTGGGTTTTCTAGGTGTTTAAACTGGTACTATTGTGGTGTGCTATCAGTCTAAGCAATAGGTTTATGTGTACTGCTGGCTGTGTCAAATGTGTTGTGTTACATTCCTGTGTTGAGCTCAAACTGTTTTTGGGAGGACATGGTGCAAAACACAGCTTAGGCTCACCATGTAGTTGGATGTAAGATTTATGTCTGTGTTCTGAATCTTTCAGTAACCTCGCTTTTCAAACAACGCAGTCCAGGGCGAGGGTAGAGTTTTGCTTTTCACATTTCTTTTCTGGTTACTTGGCTGCACGTGAGTGGTTTTGAGGTATTTGGGACAAACGGAAAAGGAGCGAACGCTATAGGCCAGTAAAAGGTTGTACAGAGGAACCAGTGAAGAACTGATGGTGTGGAACAAATGCCTATAAGAGTTAACTGGTTTGGTGATGGTATGGTGATTGCAGTTAATTAGAGTTTGCACTGTAATAATCTTCTAACACACTCCGCGTCCCCCCTCTCCCCAATTGTAGATCGCACACGGTGATTTGTTTCTTAGACAATAGCTTAGCAACTTATGTGCTATTTGGAGGGTGACGTCTGAGTGCAGAGCAGCGCATCAAGGTGGGATTTGGATGCATATTTACCATAAAAGGACCTGGAGTTTAGTTATTCCTGACATCAGGAGTGACGAGTTGTAGGAAAGTGCCCCTTTTTGCATGGTTGCCCCCCACTTTTTGCCTAATGTTGATGCACTTTGACTGAGTGTGCCTTGGGTTCCAGCCAACCAGGTACCCTGGGCCTATGTTCTTTCCCTAAAACTAACTTGTACTCCCCAAATTAACACCTTCCTGGCCACATATAAATCCCTTGTAACGGGTACCATAGGTACCTAGGGCCCTGTGACCAGGGACGGCCTCTGAGGGCTGCAGCACATAATGTGCCACCCTTAGAGGCCCTTTACCCTAACACACACACTGCCATTGCAGGCTGTGTCTTTTGGTGCAGAGAAAAGTGAAGAGTCGACATTGCACACATCCCTGTGTGCCATGCATCCTTGACCCTGGGTGAACCCTTGTTCTAACCCCAGAAAACCAACTCCCAAAACTAAGTACTTACCGTTAAACCGATAACCTAATTTCCTCCTATAGAATTGCATTGACTGCTTTTCTGTGAAAAATGTTCTAAAGTGTGGAGTTGGAAAATTGTATGAAACCTTAAACTGTATATTTACAAAAACTTATTTACTCACCTTTTATCTAGGAAATGTTCCAGTGTGATATCTAGGCATATCACCCAGAGTAGAAAAAGTAACTTAAACTAATCTGAAAAGTAATTTGCAAAGTAATCTCAAAAGTAACTGAAAAGTAATTCCATCTGTTTTATAAACAAGTGACTTACCTGTAACCAATCCAATTACATTCAACTGCGTTCAAACTGTATTTAACTGCATTATTCTTGCAAAGTACTATTACACTTACCTGTACCAGGCCTGGCTTGATTCTAGAAGTAAAATGCAACTAAATAATATTTTTATACAAAACAAATTGGTCTGCGTTCAGTCTTTGAGTGTGTGACATCATTTCTAGCCTGATTTTGTACAATAAATGCTTAACACTACCCTCTGATAAAGCCTTACTGCTCGCCCACACTACCACAAATCGAGAGTAAGGTATTATCTACTTTAGCCTCTGCCTACCCTTGGGGATCCTCTGGACTCTGTGCACACTGTAACTTACTTTGGTATAGTATATACAGAGCCATCTATCTCAAGTCGACTACTGTAGCAGGCTCAATAAGGAAGTTGCACGCATACAAAGCACATCATGGACCCAAATGACATCTATATGCTGGTTGTATTGTTTGTGATATTGCTGTGAATTTAGTGGAGGCATCCCCAACTGTTCACTAAAGGACTAGCATAGATTTGGGCACAGGTTACTTATCTGAAAAACCTTGAGCACTTGGAGTGTGTATAGTGGTCTTTCCCTGTTTTAAATGAAAATGTGATAACCTGATCAAAAGGAATGGGAAGGCAGCATAGATTTTTTTTCTTCTTTTTTACGCCAGAGGGTATTGTGTGCAGTAGGACTCTAAATGTTTGAAAACTCGGACATGGTTAAATAAAATTCTGACAGTCACTGAGGGGACACATGGGCTTTTTCTCAAAGCCGTGAGGGGATTCTGTTTTAGATTATGTGGAACCAATGAAAATTGGTGGTGGGTGGGTTGTTTGCCTTAGAGGCATCTCTGAAAGAAACTGTTAGGCCTGAATTTTGACAGCACACCTGTTAAACGTACCTCGTTGCTTATAATATGCATAGTGAGGTTAGGAGCTACCCCGTTTGCTTTCCTCGACCAGCCTGTTTCCTCCATTTGCTTGAGACAGTCAGTCACTTATTGGGTCACCCCAGTGGAGTTTTTAACTCTCACCTAATACTGTTGGCTTGTAGCCTGCCTCCTCCATTGGAATGCCTGCATGAACTTCACAAACTATTGAATTTATAGTGGATAATTTCACCACTAGTCTGCTTTGTCAATACCATGGTCTTTCCATATCTCTAGTGAAAGAAATGGAGCCGGTACTTGAAACTGATCATTCCCCATTACATTTTTAAATAAACTTAGGAATACAATAGTTTGGCAAATGGGTATTTCACCCCGAGATCTGTTTTTTTCTCACCAGACTAAAGTATAGTGATCCAGTAGGGCATGTAATATCCATCTAATCATTAGTACTAGTTTAACACACGAATACAGCATAAGCAACAGCAAGTTGATCCGTCAGCCGTTGCAAAAGGCTTTCCACTGTTCAACGTGTCGTTTTAGTAACTTTTGATCGGCGAGAGCTAGAATTAAGATTGTGGCAAATGCGACCAATCTGTAATTACACGTAAAAAGGTGCCAGAATCAAAATTGCATAATTCTGGGGGCCCTGCTGTAAATTTGTTCTGAAATTGATGTTACAAAATGCAGCAGCAGTGGTGTTTTTGAGTAGGATGATAGGTGTCGTCATACACCATTTTCCTTTCTTCCGTCTTACAAAAGTAATTTGATTTTCAGTGCATTATAGGGGAGCCAGCATATTACGCCTAGACTGAATCTGTTTCTTGAAAGTTGTGAATAAAATGTCAGAATAAGAGTAGGGTGGAAGTTGAACTCCATATTGTTCCCAGGGTAACTTTTCCTGCTATGAAGCTTAATAACTCTCTTGGCGTCCCCTAACTTTAATTTCAATTGATTGTAAAGATGACCTCCAGTTAGATTCCTTCCAACCATAAATGCTTTTCATTTATTTTTTCTTTCTTTCTAAGAATACATAGAAACTGCTTTTGTGGCTTAGCATTATTTTAAGTTTATTTGAGCTCCTACATGCACAGGCTCTTCATTAAGACTTAATTTGAAATTGTTTGATGTAATCTTGATTAAACTTTAGATCGTTTGGTTAGCCGTTTTCATGCAGCCCTTTTCAATTGCTACCCTTAATTCTATGGCTGCTAAGTAAAGCACGTCTCTGACTGGCAGTGCTTGTATGCCATTTTGAGAAATTATTTATCTTAATTCATCCTGGGTAATTTTACATATGATTATGCCAGATCTAATTTGATCAGAGGGCTGATAGGAATTTTTTTAAAACCTTTTTATAAGGCAGAGTTTATTTACAAACAAGATGCTTCAAAGTGCTGTATATTGATGGTTGTTGATGATTGGACTAAATCCATTGACTTTTAAAGATGAAAAACTGAGTTGGCCCTACAAAGATTTGAACTTGTGACCTGCAGGTCACACCAGATGTTAACAGGGATTAAACTTAGGCCATCTTTTAATTCTTGCACGAAATATACCATCCACGTAGTTGATAAGGCAAGCAGCTTAATTTAGTGAACGATTCCTGGTAAATGTACAAAGTGTAACAGCTGTTTTCTCTCGTCTTCCAGTGAACACCTATCCTGCTCGTTTGCCTTTTTCTTGCACGGAGACAGCAATGTTTGTACAAGTGTGGAGATTAACCAGCATCAACCAGTTTATGTTCTTAGTGAGGAACACCTTACACTTGCACAACAGTCCAACAGCCCTTTTCAAGGTAAGGTTACTATTTTATTTTATGTGTTTGTCATATTAGGCTGTAATTAACAAAAAAGGCAAGTCTTGTAGAAAAGGTTGTTGATTTATTCTTGAGATTACTTCTTAGGTTACAGGATGATAGTCGGATCCATAAATGTGCCCCACCAGGAGCAGCCTCCTCGCTGCTCAGCCCTTCCACACCAACTGATTCTCCCTTCCACACAAACACACTGAACATTCTGATGACCTCACCATTGGCTGAGCAGCAAGGCCGAGAACCTCAATAGGGAGGATGCATTAAATATCAAGTACATTATAACACATCTCCCCCCTTATAATGATCATAAACAATCAAATGAATGAAGATGGTAAAACACACATGACAGCAAAGGAGGATGCATAAACAAAATTATTATAACATATCTCCCCTTATAGTGATCCTAAACAAACAAAAGAATGTAAGATGATGACACATTCTTTAAAACAGTGGATGCTGATCCACCATAACTCACACTACAAACAACGGGTACCACAACACCACACAGAGTACCCATCTCACCTCATACTAAGGCACAACACTGCGGCAAGACCAGGGATTCTCAACCCTCTACTGCACTTACTAATGGCAGGATAGGTCTAACCTCAACAAAAAGGATAAGACTCAACCCATACCAAAACAGGGTATCTTTAAACCCAAAACACACTCAAAATATACTCAGGGTATCTTTAAACCCAAAACATACTCTGGGTATTTCTAAACCCAAAATACTCTCAAAATATACTCGGGGTATTTTTAAACCCAAAACATACTCAGGGTATCCTTGCACCTCAAACATTCCCACTAACGCAGGGAAACTCTGAAACACCTAGCACACAACGCACAGTCATAAACACCTCACTAAGGCAAACAAACAGAATATCTCTCACCCCTAACTCAGACCTACTAGACAGTGGGTATGACTAAATCCAGCACATGGACTCACCCCCACAACATTTCTCACCCCCTCCCTCCCCCCCCCTCCCTAACTGAGATTACTAATGGACATTAAGGCAGCTCCAGACACAATAACATTGGCAAAAGTGTCTTCCGACGTCAGGCATGCTAAATCCCCATTAACACAGGCAGTGAAAGTACAAAGTGAGCCTGTCACGAGGATCGTGTGTCGCATAATTTAGAACAAAAAAACGGACAAACTTCACACCGAGGACCAGTGTGAGTAGAACTCCTTGTAGAACGGCAACCAGTCATTTTCGATTTTGTCACCAGATGGCAGCTGAAGAGAAAAACAAAGACAAACTGCCACTCGTTTAACCAACAGTACTCAGATCGTAGGATAGCTCCATATAGCTGTTCACCCTTGATGCGGTGTAGCGCAGAGACTACATCCTAGTTAGCGTCCCGCAAGGTCTTCAAAACTTGCTGATCTGTTGCGTGCCTCATCAAAAATGCCAAAAGGTTGTACAATGTCTGCAAAATCACCACGAAGATAGAAAACTTCACTGAGGTGCCGATTACAAGTTGGAAACTACCTCAGTATTGGTACACAGCGTTGCCTTTGACGAAAATGAAAACCGTCAATTAACTTTATTGTAATGTCAAAGCAACCGTGGTTGGCAGTAAACACTCATTTGAGATGCAGGTAACATCATGCAAGGTCCAACTGAAAGATGGCGGCACGTAGTTCACGCCGTCCCGGGTGGCTACCGGCACGTCCAGGCAGCAGAGCGTCCCTCAGCAGCACAAGATTCCAGTGCCTCTCCGCGTGGGATCAATTGTCACAGTAAAGGTACGCGAAACCGCAGGTAAGGTGTGCGCGAGTACAAAGGAACTGTTGCAGACTTTTAAATATTGCACACTTTAACGGCCAAAATATCCACCAGATGCCATGCGGCCAAATCTCCCAAATTGCACATTCAAAAAAAAACTGTGCCCAAGGTTTGCACCCTCCACAACGACAAGCGGCTCTATCCCATTGCCCAAAGCCGTTAGTAACCTTGACTCCGGAGTCTCCCCTCACACGTTATAGACTGAGCCGGACACAAGAAAACAAAGTGTTGACACACCTCCCAAGCGCCTGGTTGTTGCTCCTCTTTTGTCAGACCGACAGATCGGAGAAAACGGTCTTCTGTCTCTGCACGGTCCTTAAATAAAGAAGCACTCGGCAGTGGTACATCAACAGGGTCACTCGAAAATGAGAAGCTGTCTCAAGGCAGCAGGGATGCCGTCAATCTCCCCAGAAACTGTTTGAAAACAGTAATAATAGGTCAAAGACATTAGAGGGGGAAAGCCAAGAAGATCAGGACTGGCCACCCCTCAGGGAAACTCCAATCATGGGAGACACTCGCCCACACACCCACCTCCAGCATGAACTGGCATGTCCACGATGGGGCCGACCGGTCTTCTGGTCACTGGTGGGGCTCAGGACTGCCAGCTAGCTTCTTCCAATTCCGCTTCTTCAATTTCTATTGACTTAGGTTTCAAAGGTACCAATCCATTCAAGGTAGCTCACGCAGGTTCTTTCAGTATCGTCGCCAGTGTTACAATGATGAATAATGCGCAGGCAAGTTTTGTAGAAAAGGTTGTTGATTTATTCTTGAGATGACTTCTTAGGTTACAGGATGATAGTCAGATCCATAAATGTGCCCCACCAGGAGCAGCCTCCTCGCTGCTCAGCCCTTCCACACCAACTGATTCTCCCATCCACACAAACACACTGAACATTCCGATGACCTCACCATTGGCTCAGCAGGAAGGCAGAGAACCTCCATAGGGAGGATGCATTAAATAACAAATACATTATAACAAAATGCCCATAGGGGTTGAGTTTTAGAATATGGCCACAACGAGCTGGAAATGTCTTTTCATTTGTGTGTAAAATGGCCGGGGTACCAGTGTTTGTACCTGAATTTAGTGTATTGAAGTGTGTTTGTATAATGTATCCCTTTAGGTGTACTGTCAATTTGTTAATGAGCTCATAACATTGATCTCTAAAGTAAAACTATATGTTGCTTGAACTTTCTCTTCTGACAAGTGAGTATAAAGTTACTGAACTGTTTATGGTTACAGGCCCTAAAGTCTTGTCAAAGCTGCCCCTAAAATTAGAGCCATTCAGATGGAAGCCTTCCCAAAGTAAAAATGCTAGTCTGTAACTGGTCCACAACATCATTAGCTAGTATAGCAAACATCAAAAGTCAAAGGCGCAACACTGGTACTGCTTCAGGGTGCCAAGCTAGAGTTTTAGGTACTGGTGGGTATCCATTGCACATATATAGGTTTTTTTTTTTTACTTTAGTTATTCTGATGGCTGTAAAATTGAAGGACTCTCTCCTTTCTTTTCCGACAATAGAGCTGGAATAGCCATCATTTAACTCAATGTGTCTTAATATTCCTTTAGTCAATGACATCAGCTGTAATTTTAATATAAAACGTTCATCACTGTCTTTTTGAAAGAGAAGTGTTCATGAGTCTGAGGATCACGCGGTCAGTCCATTACCATCTGCCACCAACTGTCATTTGCTCCACTTCTACCCTACCCCGGCGAGAGGGACAGTAACTACCTTTAACTTGATATGAAGGGGATTATTGTATGCACCCTTAGTCTAGCAGTCAGTCACTATTGGAGGGTGAAATAGGGAAACGTGGAGGTTTTTTTTTTTCTTCTTCCTTGCGACTGCATGCCATTGGCAGTAGTAAAATTCCCATGGTTAGGATGGCACCATTCATAGACCGATTTAAAGCGAACAGTAACTACTGCAGGAAGGTATCGACTTCATTATAGGTCACCACTAGTCATAGTAGTCCTATTTAAGTAAGAGTAATTAGAGTTACGCCCGGAATGTTTTCTATATCGCCTGTCCATATTAATGAGGCTTCCAAGGTGTTCGTCCACTGTGTAGGATGTAACCATTAGGCGCACAGTGCTTTCAGTTACTTGCAGGCCCAAGTTGTAAGACTTGGGATCACACGTTACTGCTTCATCACCTTTCTCAGTCACCCCTGAACTGGGTAAAGGGAAGGGTAGTGCACAGTTACTTTCAGTCTAAATAACAGACATCATAAATGTTAGCCTCTTGATCACAGTGGCAGGGCTTTGAGGGCTGACTGTTAATGCAATTAGTTTTACAGAATGCTTGTAGTCTCAACCCAGACAATCTTTTCTATTAGACCTAACATTTAGATGGCACACTAAGACGGAGCATGTGAATCTGCAGTAGCCTAAAGTTCTGTTGCAGGCAAGTAATGGCTAGAATTTCAAAAATAATTTTTGGGGGACCTGCTAATCTTAATTTACAGATCAACATGAATAATATAGCTGCCCACTTCAGTAAGTTCATAGATTCAAATTTAAATGTGTTGGAATTTGATACATTGTTTCCGTTCTGTTTTACTCAATGCACCGTTATTATGAAGGCGCACAGCTAAAATGCATGGTGCTGTTTGTGTCAAACCTAGTAGATATGTTCGAAGTACCCAAATATTCCCACTAGTTTAACCCTGCCTGAAATGCATGGTCTGTGTGGGTAATGTTTGGGTTTGCCGCTTAGAATAGTTACCTCTTCTAACTTGAGTAACCTAATGACGATTTAACAGTTTACTTGCTGTAAGTCAGACCCTCTGCTATTCATACTAACAAAGAAATAGATTACTGCAGTTTAGCAGATTTCTGGTCCCATTAATTGTGGTCGTCCGTGTGTTCCTTGGAGCTACCCCTTTTGCAAAGTGTGCAATGGTTCAAGTAAACTTTTTTAGGACGAGCCTGGGCAGCGCATGCACTGCTCTGCGAGGCATGCTGTATTAAAGTATGGACTTGATGCGCCGCCCACGTTCCGCCCATATTTTTCGTTGGCTTGTGTCACTGTCCTTTGTAAATGCTGGCTTCTGATTCGTTAATAGGCTTGTTAGTCCCTCTTTAGTACCTTGTCTTCATTTGTAGCCTCCCATGAAGTCTGGCCCGTTTACTTCTGTTACACAGAATGTCTTATTTAGTCTGTAAAGCACTATTTTCTTTAACGAGTTTCTCCTACGGCAGTGCTGCACAACATGCTTTCCTGCAACATTCAGTGCGCCATGCACGCTTTCACTTTCCAAGCAGCCCGGGACAATGGCGTCCCCTTCTTTGAAATGAAATGGGTATCGCATTTACAAGAGTTTGAGCTATTGGCATTGTAAATGACAATGCCTTTTAATTATGAGTTAATTACCACAACAGATAAATAAAAGGTATTGTCATTTACAACTCCAATAGCTTAAACTCTCGCAAATGCGAGACCTATTGCTTTGCAAATGCTTGTTTTTTTGAGTGCCAAGCTTTAACTTATAGTTAAGATTGTGGGATAAAACTGGTCTTGTAGTGTGATATGCTTGTCTGCCTAGTAACTATACTTGAAAAGAATCTGGAATTAGTTACTGAACTACACCTGCCTGGTCCTTTCCTGTTATCTTGGTGCCAGTGAAAACGTTGCTGGAGAAAATGAATGTTGGAATATGCTAAACTGCCAATGGTGAGATCTGCCTTTAATGACTATTCTCTAATCTGTGAGCATAGTTGTTCGTTTTTTTATTTTTATTAGGTGCTGCTTGATTTTTAGTCGGAACTACTGAAGTGTTAGTATTGCTGATATTATGAAAACCTGTGCAGCCATTAATTCCCCCTCGGAAGGATGTACATTTTTTTATGCATCATTTTTCCTCTGTGGGCTAGAAATTCCGAGCATGCCAGTTGTCCAATTAAAAAAAAAAAAAAAAAAAGTTAGCGGATGTTGCCATTATTATTGTTTGTCCTCTGCTAATCAGAGCGTGTGACATGTAGAAGCATTAAGTCTGCCTATAGTTCTGGGAAATAGTTTCTAAACTACCTCCCAATCGCTCTGAATTATTGGGGTAGATTGAATAAGGCAAGTGTCTGTAACGAGATCCTACATTTGTCCCCTCCCCCGCACTCTTCCCCCTCCTCCCAAAACGCTTTCTAATAACTTTTTTGGTGCTTGTTTATTTGGCCTGCTAAAACCTGTTAAATTTGGTTATTGTGTTTCCTCATCTGTGAAAGCAAAACTGGAGGTTCCTCATTCTCCTACATCGCACTCAACATATCGGAGTTTCCTCCTCTCTTTAGTTCCGCAAGAAGCTAAAGACCTAGCTCTTCCTATAAGCATCTCGGGGACCACACACCCGCACAAGCGCCAGGATGCCCTCTCGGGTGATTCGTTTGCTATAAAAATCAATATAACATATAATTAGTTCACATTACCCAGTCAAACTGAGTTTGCATTCTGTTAACCTGTTTCTTTAGCTTCTAGTTTGGTTATTTATGGTAGATGATGAACAGGTGTGTTAAAAAAAATAAAAAATAAAAATTAAAAAAAATCGTTACTCCATTTATAGATTTCTGCAGTTTATGGGTGTTTGGGGAGTTGCTAAGGGCTTTCTTTGAAATGGATACATGAATGTATCCCTACTATTCATTTTTAATTCTGGCCTATAGACAGTTTTAGTTGTTTTGCCAACAGTATGTCACCCAAAATATTGTAAAATAGTTGCATATCCATGCAGGGGTTCTGGTTAGTCCTTTTATTGATTGGTCTGTGCAAGTGTCATTTGTGTTTTGCTTCTGCCTATCCCAGTGTAGAGAGAGCATGGGGTAATTTGTCAGCCCACTCAATCCATTGGCTCTCTAAGTGTTTGCGTGTGCACGTCAACCTAAAAAGTAGTTCACTTCGTTGCTAGGCTTGGCCAATATCTGGTTTCATTTCAGTTCAAATTCCTTTAGATCTCACGAAAGACCTCTTGAGTATCATACAAAAAACGTAGATTGGGCTTAAAGCCTGTCCACTGCTTACCATTGATTGGTTTTGTCTCATTTGCCTGCTTCTTATTCAGTGTCTTACCTTCCCTTTCAGCATAGCCTGTTTAAAATCAGTTGGATTGATGGACTTTTATCTGCCCACTGCTCACATTTAGGTAATTATTTTTCATTAAGTACTCTGAGAGTGCCTTTGTTAACTGCTCTTAGTGTGCGACCCAAATACCTGTCCCTCCACTGTTGCTCACCACTCCTCCCAGCTTGAATGTAAAAGCACGACGGGTATATTTTTGCCTAGGTATGGCCAAAGAGCAGGCTTTAAGGTTTGTTTTTGTTTTATCTCATGCATTCCACATTGCATAAAAGCTCAGGCCTTGGCATACAAAAGCTTCTACGATACTGAAGGAGGGGGCAGCTGCTGCACTCATCTGTCGTTTAAGGCAGAATATGTAATTGGCGTGACTGGATAGGACGGGTCTCTCCTCTTGGAGGCTCCTTAATTTGCTCTTTTGGCTACTGTGGAGGGCCGTATTGTAATTGCATTTATATAGCGCTTACTACCCCTGACGAGGCGTCGAAGTGCTTTTTTCGGCGAGTAGCACGCTACTCCGGCACCCATAAAGGATTAGTGTTGAATTAGTATAGCGAAATATGAAAGTAATTAAAGTGGTGGATAGGTTAGTCAGTTTTTTGGATTCGGAAGGATAGAAGGGGGAAAAAAAGGTTTGTATTTATATAGCGCTTGTTACCCCTTTTTTTTTTTTTTGTTGGGCAGTAGCACGCTACTCCGGAAACCCATAAAGGATTAGTGGTGAATTAGTATGGTAAAATATGAAAGTAATTTGAGTGGTGGATATTAGTTATTTGGAGTGAGAAGGATAGCGGAGGGATAGAAGGGGGAGAAAGGTTTGCATTCGTATAGCGCTTGTTACTCCTGAAGGGGTGTTGAAGCGCTTTCATATGGCTGGAGCGTGTTTCAATCCCGAGTCCTGTGGAAAGTAAAGTTTAACGCTTGTCAATGCCGAATTTAAACGTCCTTAATATATTTAAATCCTGTTCCAAGTTTCTGGAGTAAAAAGTATTTGAGAAAGCATGCTATTTATAAAGATGGAAAATGATAGATTCGGTGTACAGTTTTGAGGTACTATAAGATATGTTTGCTTTTTCTCCAAATGTTTTCCTTTACTTTGTAAAATGAACAACGCATTGGCAAGACCAATAGTTTGGTACTTGTTACAAATTGACTTTGTCAATGCTTGCTTCCTTCTTTCTGTTCCAGCACTCTATTAAAGTGTGCATGTTTTTTTAAGCTTGCTCACTTGCGTGCTGCTTCTTTCCCCCTTACAAACAAGGTCACCGGGTTGCTCCCTCTGTACCATGCCATGCTCACCACTACTGTCCTCACACCCTGTATGGCTTGTCTTAGCTCCCTTCTGCGCACTCCCCTTTGCTTTTCCGTCTACCCCTTCCTCCTCTGTAGCTCCCCTACCCCTCACGGTCCTTTGAAAGAAAAAAAACGTATTGCATTTGACTGTTTTTGGAGGGCGTGGCAGGTGCCAGGCTGCTCCATGGATCAAAATGCACTTTTGTGCTTGTAACTTGTTTTCCTCAGTTGCTGATCCAACAGCCTGCCACACTCCATCAATAACTCACTGCATCTGCAATAAAGCATTGGCAAAGCCAATATGTCTAAACGGGGAGACCTATTGGTTTTTCCAATGCTATTTTATGTATTTTTTTCCGATGATGCATTTTTATCATTTATCTTTTTACATATCCATGCCTCTATTAGATTGCAGCATTTTCGTTTTACTTTAATGCTTATTGCCCACGTTTGCAAAAAAAGTTGGGTGTTACATGCTTATCAGGCCAATTGAAGATACCAGTGCTAGTTTTTTAATGCTGATACACACAAACACGATATGCTGATGACCACTTAATGACTGACCTACTTGTGAATGTTTGGAGCAGTTCAATATTTTGGATAACCAGAAATGTTAACTTTTGTAAATACAAACAACAACCCATATTTTCTAACACTTAGTGAGTGTATTTTACTAATTTTTTTCAAATCTACCATTTACAAATCCCATCCTTAAGTGTAGAAAGACACATTTACCTTGGTCTCATTTTTAAGTTTGGCTTGCCAGTGCTGCTGTTGCCGTCACTTGTGTGATGGGCACGAAAGCACTAGGGGGGCGGGGGGAGGAGGGGGTGGTTGGGGAATGGAATGGAAGGGATATTCCTTGCTATAGGATTTAATTGGGCAGAAGTTGTGATTTCACTGATATTGCTTGTGTTCTGCTAAAAGGGCTGAATGTAGTAGGCCTGGTTGTTTATAGTGACTAGTCATTTATGTTATATAGTCTTATATTGTGCCAAACTCCCTCCCGAAGGGGGTGTGCTTGTGCTGTCGGTCCGGTGAGTCACAGTGGAATACAGAGAGGGGACACAGAAGGCCAACATTTGTTTTTGATGTTTTTGGATGTAGAGAAATTGGATGTTTATCTAATATTCTGTTGGAGAGCATTCTACAGATAAGACGCCAGAAAGGCAGAAGAGCGACCTCCCATTTTAGCAAGGCGTATATGCCCTGTATGCGAAAGAGTCAGTTTGGCAGATTTTAAAGCCCTGAGACGTCTGTAGGAAGAAAGGTTACTCTGAAAGTAAGCAGGGCCTGAGAAATAAAGGATGTCCTATATGGCACCGCAATTTAAAGATGGCACCATTACCCCTGACAGTCAGTGAAGTGATGCAGTTCCGAAAAGGAGATTGTAAATCATGAGGGCAAACATATTTTGGATAGTCTGTAGCCGGGGGAACAAATTGTCTGCCATGCCACTTAAAGGGTGTTGCCATAATCAAGACTTCTCATAGTTATGGCTTGGATGATAGTTTTCCTGCAACTTAATTGGGGTCAGAGGAACATTTTGCATAGCATGTGCCGAATCCCATAACCTGTCCCACAGAGTTGATTTAGACTCTCATAGAAGGCGCATCATGAAGAATAATGCCCAGATTCCTAACCGCTTTCTTTGAGTTTGGAGCGGTACCTAAATTGCATTACCAACAGTTGTTAGATCAGATGTAATTGGCTTTGCCGAACACAAGCTCTGTCTTGTCCCAATTTCACTTAAGTCCGTTATTCCTTATCCACATAGCCATGTTGTTTGAACCGTCCAAAAACCTTTTTCTAGTTGTTGCAGCATTGTCTGCAAAGGGTACCATTTCAAGTAATAGAAGTGTTAAATGTTGAAGTGAGGGATTAACCTAGTGAGATACCACAATAGGCTTTTAGGAGTGGATTATTGCACTATTAAGTCTGTAGATGCTTCTATTAGATGGAATCGCAGACACAAATTTTGGTGGTTATTCTCCCTCTGGCAAACTCTGGTGGTAGAATTGCACTGCGATTGTATATTGTTTGTGCCTGCCCTAATGTTGTACTAATTTTCTAAATATAACGAATGAAATTTGTGTGTAATAAAAAGTACTGGCCTAACCGTTTTAGCTTTGTCAGGCTCTGTTAGAGTTTAGTAATGAAGAAAATTATAATAAAATTAATTCATGCACATACACTGAGGTTGTTTGGTTCAGCTTTCTTCAGCTATTGGTCTGTTCAGGTGTCAAATTGTACACTTTGCTTCCGCCCATGATGGCATATATCCTGTTCAGTGGGTCAGCTTCCTTAGATATTGGTTCTATTGCCCTTTGAGTGATAATTTCTTTCTTGACGTGCTCATTTGCCTCATTGTGCATCAGTGATGGGACTGGGGTCAGGCTTTTAGTTCCGTTTTATACCAGCTCCCCCCCTCCCCCCCATTCATTTTGTGGCCTGTTTGAGCACCTGTCCGTTCTCCACACTGTGCTACTGACTGTTCACGAACAGCTCATTTTATCTGCAGTGACACTCACTCCATATGGCCACTGATTCTAAACGGCCATCTTAAAGTGTTACTGCCCAAAGTGTATCAATGTGTTTTATTTTCCAGGGTTGCAGCTTGGTTGTTGTAAATCTTTAATACAATGATACATTATGAATATCATTCCAAGACCGCCTGCTACATTTAGACATTTTTCTTATTTCTTTCATTTTTTACTTAAGATGTGATGTACTGTGGATAGGTGAGTGGGTGAATGAGTAAATGCACGAGTGCAGCGATGAGTGATTAGTGCATGTAATGTTACAATTATACTTAAACTCATAAGTGACTAGGGGTGAAGTATACTTTGTTATAAGGCAGACATATTGGCATTGCCAATGCTTGTTAAAGTTGAGTTTTGGTTTCCATTCGACTAAAGGAGAACCGTTCATAATTCTCATGAAAGCCTTTGTGATTAGGCAACACTTTTTTGACCCGTGTATTAGTTTGACATAATAGTAGGCTGTTTTCTTCAAGCAGTGGTTATCACCAGCAAGTGAAGTCTGTTCCATTGTGCTTTTATAAATGTGAAAATAGTGTTTGGTGTAGCACAAATGATGTGATCTTAATTTTCAAGCACTGAAATGGGCTATCAGGGTAGCTTATTGATTGGGGAAATCATAAGTTTGGTCTGCACTGTTAAGGTGTGGAAAATTCCACAGTGAAAAAGGAACTGATGGTTAAAAATGCATTTGTGCAATTAAGTATTGCTTCTTTCCAAATATCTAGTTATTCTCAGCCCATTTGGACTTAATGGCACGCTCACAGGACAGTCATTCAAGATGTCAGACTCTGCTACAAAGAAGTTGATTGGTGAATGGAAACAGTTTTATCCTATTACATCGAGCGTTAATGAGGTGCGTGATGAAAGACAGGAAGAGATGGACTGGGAAGACGACTCGCTCGCAGCTGTGGAAGTCCTTGTAGGTAAGTAACAGATTGACTTTGTGGATGGGCAGTACAAACCTGGTATGCTGTTTACTGTCCTCCCAGCCTTGACTGTCCTAAGTGATGTACGCTGTAAAACCTGTTGTGAAAGCTATTTTTGAGCAGAAGTGTATATACCAGTCTTTATATATAACAAATATGGAATATACAGTATTGAGAAGATGTGGTCTGTTACTGATGTGTGTATTTGCAGATGTCTTCCTGTTATAAGGGGTTGACCCACAGAGAATGCTTTTGTGCCACCCTTCCCTATAAAGCATTAAATACATTGTGTGGAAAATTATCAAGCTTTCATTAGCAAGGCATATGCAATCTCAGTTTTGTTTGATGGTAAACTGAAGTGAGCTGTAAAATGTTAATACACTGTCTTTCGTTTTGTAACGCAATGTATTCTAGTAGTTGAACTAATTGGATTAACATTTGAAAACCATAGTTTGCAAAATGAGGCCTGAGCTGGAGGTGTTGTGGTGAAATGGAGCATCTGGTAAATTTTGTTAACTTCAAGCCCTGTTCCACCCAGCCCCACTCCTACAGTGCCTTTGGAGCAAGGTGGGCTCAAGAACATATGGACGTGATCTCTGTTCCACTCAGCGCCATTTGTTCCAAATTTTCCCTTACTTATCTGCTTTCTGAGAGTTCATTTGAGTTGTATCCTTCCAGAGCAAGTCATTGGATAAACTGCAATATTTATATGAACAGGTGCATGAACCGGATTCTTACTTCATTGGCACTACTCAAAAATACTTTGATCTCAGATGGCACTGCACCAAAATCACCATACAGAAAGTTCGGTACTACACTGAAGCCCTAACCCTGCAATGGCTGCCTACCACGTTATGTAGAGTGAAAACCAAGGCACAATTTATTCCATGAGTAATGGGTTATAAATTGTCACCCATGCCTAATGTATCTTGAGCAAAAAGTAATATGCCTCCTGAGCTCTTCTCTCCTTTGCAAGCAGCTTTACCTTTATAATAGATAATGACCATCACTCAAACTACCATGCACATTGTGTGGCTTACAGCAGGGGAGTAGGGTCATAAGTGCTGCCCTGAATGGAATGCCAAAGGATCACAGCTCCCCTTTTGCCTCTGAGGTTTGTTCAAGTCAGTAGATGTGTAGGTGGCCTGGTGGCTTAGTTCCACCTGTGATGTAAAGCACTGGTGTCGAGGCATTCCATGTGAATGACAGATTGCCATCCGGTGTGAACCTTGGGGCCTGTTGAGCTAATAAATACTCTTAACAGCTCTCCAACCCATGTAGTCCTTGTCGGGACAAGAGATCGAGGCCATCAAAGGTCCTATTTTAGAGACTATGGGGCACCTAGATGTGGTATCTGAGGTGCCTTGAAATGTACAGAGGATAAATATTGCAGCAGTTAGCCCGGGGCCATGCTGGATGCTTCTACAATGCCACTCCTGTGCAACTGGAGAACTGGGGCTCTGCCTTGGAGCTGAACCAGACATGGTAATCACACTGTTGAAATTAAAAAGCTCCAATTCATTCCAAATTCCACAACCCTTATGCAGTCATGTACCTACAGGCATAATAGTACAAAGGGAGCAACCTGCTGACCTGGACTTGGTGGCCCTCTGGGGTGCAGGTGTGGCAGAGCCCTGGACCAATACTAGTTTGTGATAATGTCCAGGTGTAAAAAGTCAGTGTGGTTCAAATGCTGTGCATCTATTCCACCATCTAGTGGTTGTGTCCAGAATCGTGTTTTGTATGTCTCCTTTTTTTTTTTTCCCCCCCCTCCCCCCTTCTCATTTGACTTTGTTCACCACCATTTGGTAAGTCCATCCCCTGGGTGATCAGATGTGTGCCCTGAAAGTTGAAAAGCTGGAGGCCACGAGGAGGGCTGCAAGAGACTCCAAAAAGAAGTAAAAGGTAACCTTGATGCCGAAAGGCAAGGACTCTAAGTCCCCGAGAGCTAACTTGGCGGCGGAAAAGTCAACTTTTCAAGGTCGGCATAAAGAGCTGCACCAGTCCTGACCGAAGGATATCAATGGGGTGGGGGGGATGGGTAAGCCTTCTGACTAACCCCCAATGCCTCAGGCACACGAGAAGTGGTAAACGACAAGAACAGGGAGCCTAAGGTAACAACTGCTAGGCTTGAAAAGAAAGGAGTCTTTGACCTCTGAAATTGAACAAGTGCTTGATGTTAAGCAGAAGAAATGCAGACTAAGTCGAAATGGCGAGACTGACCGATAAACTGGACACCGAGACACCCTCTATGCCGGAACCACATGATGGAGCAGGAGTGCTTTGACTACAGTGAAGGCAAATCCACTACACTCTAGCACCAGTGGCGACTTGACTTGTGGCAGGATCTCTATGCCGAATACCCCCAGGAGGATGTCGACAACTAGCCTTTGATGCCCTCACCCCCGGATGATCTGTCCATGTGCAATAGTGTCATTAAGAGGGCGTCAGACAAACATGGCTTCCAGCTTGAGGGAGGATTTATTCTTCCTCCTTGAAATTCTCATGCCACCACAGAAAGCAAACCTGTCTATGCTTCCCAGTATCCTGGATCAAAGTAAGGAGCTATTTTGAGAACCAGCTTCCTGTAACCACCCGGTGCTAAAGAAATACAAACACTCCACACAAGACCCTCATTATATTAAGGGAAACGTGCCCATAGATTCCATAATCGTGGCAACAGCCAGGAAAAGTAACGGTGCACCCACACTAATAAGACCACCACCAGAGAAGTAGAGTGAGAAGATGGAGCTGGTGGCAGAAACAAAGGGAAGAACCTATACAACGGAGAATTGCCAACACGAACACTCGTCAGCCACTATGGCCACCATCAGTGGGACAAAATTGAGGGGGGTCGTGCAACACTTCGAAAGAAGTTTAAAAAGAGGGCCAAGGCATTCATCCAAGAGGACAAGAACGTTGCAAATTCTTGTCAAGTCTACTAGATGCGGCAGACATGGCCAGCGGGCAGATGTGCATGGGCACAACTCTCAGGAGTGCAGGTCTGGTTAAGTGTCTCGGGATTCAATGCAGAGGTACAGGCATCAGTAATCAACATGCCTTTCCAGGAGAAGCCCTCTTCGGAACAGCTGTGGACGAGGCACTAAAACAGTAAAAAAAAAAAAAAAAAAAATCATGAAACCGCGAAGGTAGTTGGTGCATTGCAGTTCAGGGCGTCCTTAAGGAGAGGATAAACGCCCACCAGACCAACAGGCAGGAAAGGAATCCCTCCAGCCCTAACACCAGCAGCAAGGTTTCGACCAGCAGGCTGCGCTCCAGTCCAGCCACTAGCAGTGAGAACACCTGGCAAGATGGCCCTTTTGTGGGAAGCTGAGAGGTAGAGGCCATCCCACAAAAGAGAGGGGTGGGGGCACAAACAAGTGACTGTCCACAACCCCTCTACATAACACCAGTTGGGGCGGGGGGGGATGGAGGTATAGGACGATTTATCCAGACGATTAACCTCACAGTTGGTTATGGGACCAATACTAGATCTCAGATATTTAAATACATTCATATGAGCTCAACACTTCAAGATGCCAACACTACAAGCGGCAATCTTGCTCCTAAGGAAGGGAAAACTGCATAGCCACCATTGACCTACAGGATGCTTACCTTCACATACCAGTGAACCAAAGGCACAGGCAGTACTTCAGACAATGTACGCTACCAATTCTTTTGGCATAAAATTGGCACTGAGAGTTCACAAAATGCCTGGCGGCAGTAGCCACACACCTGAAGACAAGATATTCACGTCTACCCATACTTGAACAACTGGCTAGTAAAGGCACGCTTGAGACAAAAGTACCAACAAGACATGCAAATGGTCATCTCCACGCTACAACAGCTGGGATTCAGCATAAACCACAAAAAATCTACACACCCAGAGCAGGAGAAAGTATTCCTGAAAGTAACACCGAACACAACCAGCACATGCATACCCAGTGCCCTGAGGACAAAGGCAATAACAGACTGATCCTTCTGGTAGAGGCGAGCTTGCTCTGACGGTGAGGACACTTATGAAACTAATGGACATAATGGCATCATTTATCCTAATCATCCCACATGCAAGACTCTGCATGCAACCCATATAGGAGTGGCTCTGCAACAAATGGTCACAAGCCACAAAGAATTTGGAGGGTCTAGTGCTTGTCTAGTGCATATGTTCAGAAAGAAGTGAAATGGTGGCCCGCAAGGTGGTGACCATAACACTTTTCTCATAAGGGATGGGGAACATACATGGTTAATCTAAAGGTCAGGGGCCTCTGGAACCCAGCAGATGCAGTGAAACAAACTTCCTGGAACTCAAGACTGTCTTCCTAGCATTGAAAGCCTTCTAGGTGCACGTACAGGGACAGACCGTGCTGATTCAGATGGACAACATTGTTCCACCTCAACAAACCGGGGGGGGGGGGATCAAATTTGCTCCAACTCTCCAAATTGGCACAGGAGATATGGAAGTGGGCACTCCCAACGGAACACAACTCGGGTGGTGATACACCTCCCAGGAGAACCAAGCACAGAAGCAGACAGACAAAGCAGGCAGGCAAACACCAAGTGGGAAATAAATAGGCTGTTCTTTTTTTAGGTGTAAACCTATATTAAGTGATAAAGTCCCCTTCAGCATAAACCTATTAACACTGATAAGCACCTGTAAAACCACAAACTAAAATGACATTCAAAGACAGCAAATTGAGAGAAAATGAGTCATTTTTGTTTCCTGAAGGGGCCAACAAAATGTCACTTTGTTATACAAGGTAGCAGCATGAAAGACTGCTCTAAAATTATTGTACTCTAGTTTTGTTGATCAGGGTTGTACTAAGATTGCAATTGCAGTTATATAGTGCTTACTATCCCTGACAAGGCGTTGAAGCACTTTTCAGCTAGTAACATGCTACTCCGGAACCCAAAATGGATTAGTGGTGGATTAGTGTAGGGGAGTATAAGTTAAGTTGTTTATCCGAGTGGTGGACATGCGAGTCTGTGAATTGAATAGGAGGTAAGAGTCTTAAAGGTGTTATTTGGGAGATCATAATGGTAAAATGAGGTTTGGGATATTTAAACCATAAGTAATCCACACATTTGTTAAGCAGACCCATAAGTAGTGTATATATATTTGTACAAAGAAATGCACATAAGGGGTAGCACGCGCTATATAAATGCAAACATTTTCCCTCTTCTATCCCTCCGCTATCCTTCTCAATCCAAATAACTAACCTATTCACCACTCAAATTACTATTCTATTTCACTATACTAATTCACCACCAATTGTTTATGGGTTCCGGGGTAGCGTACTATTCGCCAAAAAAGCGCTTCAACACCTCGTCCGGGGTAGTAAGCACTATATAAATGCAATTCCAATACAATATTTAAAGATAGTCTTTCTTCTTCCTTTAGTTTCCTCCAGTTTTGTGTGCTAGTATTAAAGGTGCATGGTTTAGTAGCATGTTATAGGTATAATAAGGAATACAATGTGGTGTTTGTTAAAAGGCCAAAACTGACTTAAATTGAGATATTAGCCATGGGGACATTTGGCAGCTATGAGTGTCCACACAACAGCATCACCTTAATGCAGTCGGGCAAAGAGTGCAGAAAAGCAGCTGTGAGCTTTCTCAAAGAAACCAGTTTCTGGTGCTTTAAAATGCAGGGCCTCAAATCTAGTGTAATTCATATTTATAAAGGTTTCACAAGGTACTATGCTATTGGCAGAGTTGACCACCCCTACAATATAATATTCAACAAGGAGTAAGTGAATGACCCCCGACCTTGTCCAGAAATGTTATTAAAACATGTGATTCTATCACTCTTACTGTCTTAATGCATTAATAGTCCTGTAAACCAGACTCCATACAGAGTGAGAGGTAATGAGATGTGAGTGTGGGGGGGAAGAGTACAATATGCAGACTTCCTATGATTAAAACAGTAAAACATAAGTCTGTCAGACGCACTGCCAATGAGAAGACACTAAATACCCTTTAAATTAAATGTGCTTTATAGCAATCACTACAAAAAACATATTGTAAAACTATACAAACCATTTTTTGCTATTTTGGGGTTAGGCAGCTGAATAAACCTAGATAAGCACCAATTTCAAAAGGTTTGGAAAACACCACTGAAATCCACCGAAAATAGACACTGAAAACCGGACAGCCTCGAAATAAAACAAGGGGTACTGGACGAAATTTCCAGGAAATGGAGCACACCAAGCATCGACCTGTTCCCAAAGCTCAAAACTCAATGTAAGACTTTGCGAGCTGATAGCCACACTAGCAGTCCAAATGGAATACAGTGTCAGTAAACTGATCAGGGAGATTTGCTTACTCCTTTTCACCGATCCCAAGAGTGCTGGAAAAATTCAAGCAATCAAAGATGAAGCTCATACTCCTCGCCCCACAGTGGACCAGACAGACATGGTACTCACATCTACTAGAGGGGTGCAGAGGGCAGATCATACCCATAAAGGCATAGCAGAAATTGCTAACAAAGCAAAAGGGGATGATGTCTCTCAGAGCAAGGCATGCTCAATCTAGCAGCTTGGTTCCTAAGTACCTAGAGTTTTGCAGCATGAATATTTTCTGTATTCACATGCTGTGCATTATTCCACCATCTAGTGGTTGGGTAAAAAACTCTCCTCTTGTATGTTAGTTCTTTTCTTTCCCCTTTTTTTTTCTTGGTTAGGTGTCGACTGTCTGCAACCATTTGGTGCTTAGTCCAACCTCTTCCGACGACCCTCCCCGGAAGACCATGCGTGGCTGCCATATCCAGACTTCTTTTTTTGTCTGCCGTTGGGTCTGGAAGAATTGCTGAAGGCTCTCCGGTCGCTAAAAGAAAAGGTTTATACTGGAGGTTCGTCGAAGACAACATTTAAGTTCTGGAGAGAAGTCGTTGATGCAGAAATCTGATTTGTTGAAAATCCAGTCTGGTTTTTCCACCCTGCAGAGAAGTAAGGGAATACAAGACTACACGTCAAAGGAAAACCAGAGAATGCCCCTGCTCCGAGTGATATGGAGAACACAACCTTTCGCTTCTGCCTGGAGTGTCACCACAAGTTTGCCCAGGAGGACAATCAGGTGTGCAACCTTTGCCTACCAAGAGACCACAGAACCGACAACTGCAAGGCCTACATGGAATTCAAACCAAAGACTTTAGGAGCAAGGAAGAAACAAAGGTAAGCACACTATGCCATGTAGGGGCCGAGAGAAACTCTGTCGCTGAGAGACCTGGATTTGTCGAGCGAGAACAACATCATCACTGAAAAAGCAGTTGGAAAGGGGTCGAAAAAAAGGTTATCGACATGGAGCAAGAACCCAGAAAACACAAAGAGAAACGATCACAAGTAACGTCAAAGAAACCGAGTGCGGGGAAGTTTTGAACAACGGACTCTAGAGCCCCAAAAGCTGCCTCTGCACCAAAGGCCTCGCGACTGAAGGCAAGAGGAAGTTGAAAAAGCCCCTCTGGTCACACAACAAGAACAGCTAGGCGAATGTGCCGCTGATAAGATGCCGGTGTTGAAGGATTACCAAAGTAGAGAAAATGCTAAGAGAGGGACAACTGAAACACCAACACCAGAGGCCTCGATGTTGAAAAAGATGGACGCCCACACAATGCCGAAGAGCGTACGATCGAGATCGAATGGAAGAGAAGGTGTCTCGAGGCCGAAATAGCCTGATCTTCCTGAAAAAAAGATTTATACGCATCCTTCCAAGATTTCTGAATTCCATCGAAAGCTTCGACCTAGCGCACACAAGGACAGACTCTGGGGGAAATGGACCCTCCAATGACCCCAGAGCCGCAGGAAGAGGACCAGGAGATCTTCTATGAGGAAGAAGACCCAGAGTCCCAGGGCCTGTTTCAGGATACTGAAGGTCGGAATGCCTCAAGACACAATGGCAGGACCTTGATGCCAATTTCCCGGAGGAGGGAGTAGACTGATGCCCCTCGAGGCCTTCGGATGATATTGCCATGTACAACTAGCTAATAAAGAGGGCTGCAGACGAGTATGGTGTCCAATTGGATGAGGGAAAGTCTCAAACATGTTTTTTAATGGAGACATTGCTACCCTCAGAGTAAGTCGGTATTTGCCCATGCCCGTAACATGCTGGATCAGGGTTGTAGAGGTCTTCAAGGAACCTGCAGATTGGTGACATCCAGATCCTGGAAGGGGTCTGCATACATTAAAGGTAACGTGCCAGTAGATTCCATCATCGTAGCCACCACCAGGAAAAGGGCAAACTACCTCCGGACCACCTCCAGATAAGGAGAGCAAGAGAATGGATATGGTGGGAAGTTTGAAGAGGGAGTTGCGACCCAATGGTGCATCACTAACTCTAATGCCCTGCTCAAGAGATATGCTTACCAGCACTGGGAAGAGCTAATGAAACACCTACCAAAGCACTGTCAAAGGAGAGCAGCATCCCTCACAGAAGAAGATAAGAATAATGCCAGCACCTGTTTGAAACCTGCACTAGATGCTGCGTCGAGTAGAAAAATGATGGCAGGAGCAACCCTAAGAAGGTAGGTCTGGCTGCAGGTGTCGGGCTACAAAAATGAAAATCAAGTCAATATCATTAACACCCTTTTCAACGGGGAGTACATTTTGGGAGTGCATCGGACTATTCCCTGCAGCAGCTCAAGAAAGATAATACAGCAAGATCAAAGGGGGCAGCAGAGATGAAAATACGCTTGCTAGAAGATTGGTGGGAAGAGTGGGCTTCCAAAGTGCTACTACACACCAGAGTTTCCGAAGTACAAGCCAGGTGCAGACACAATACCAAGTGCTACAAAGACAGCCCTTTTGTGGGCGGGCAAGAGGCAGAGCACAGCCGCTGAGAGGGGCAGTTGCACCAGCTAGCAAGTTACTTTGAAAACCAAACCTCCTGACTACACCCACCTGCGGTGGGGAGGATAGGAGCCTTCTTCCAGGAGTGGAGGGGGGTCGCTTCAGGCAAATGGATACTCAACATCATCCAACACGGCTATTGCATAGAATTGATTGAACACCTACCAGGGCGGGGACCAAAGAAAAACACCCATACAAAAAGAAGAAAAGAGCGGTCTATGACGAGAGGTGACAGAATTGTTGCAGAAAAAGGCAATAGAGAGAGTGCCTTTGAAGGAGATCAACCAGGGAAACTACTCCATATACTTTCTGATACCAAAACCAGACGTGTTGCTAGGGTCAATACTAGACCTCAGTTTCTTAAACCAGTTCTTAAAGATGAAGTTCAAAGATGTCGTTCTACAGCTTCAGCAGAGAATATATGGCTACCATAGGTCAAAAAGCTGAAAGTTTACGGTATAAAATTCTATCCCAGAGTGCTTATGAAATGCTTTGCAGCAGTTGCGGCACAACTGAGAAGGAAAGGAATACACATCTACCCTTACCTAGATGAGTGGCTGGTAAAGGCAAACTCACTTCACAACTGCAGGAACAGCATAAAAACAGTGATGACGACACTCCAGACTGACTATTTTTCCATGTTTATGAAAAACCCCAATCGCACCAGAGCAAGAGAAGCTCTTCCTCGGAACAAAAATCAACATAACTGAGGCGAAAGCTTACTCTTGCGAGAAGAGAATACTGGCGATCACGCAAGCAACCCGCCAATACCAGAAGAGGCAGTTTCTGACAGTGAGGACTCTAGGGAATATGCTGGGAATTATGGCTTCCTGCATACCTCTAATTCCATAAGCATGGTTAGATATGAGACAATACAGGAATGATCCAGAGCCAGTAGTCACAAGCTGTGGGGAGTTGGGAAGATCTAGTGGTTGTCACGCAGAGTGCAGGAGGAAATGGCATGGTGAAACAAGACTAATATAAAGGGAAGACCCTTCATATCGCCAATTCCAACAGTAACCATCACTAAAGATGCCTCGCATATGGGATGGGGTGATGAGCTCATATGGGGAAGCTCAAGATCACAGGAATCTGGAGACCAGAAGAGGCAATACAACACAAACTTACTGGATCCAAAAACAGTGTTTCTAGCCTTAAAAGCCTTTCAGTAGCAGCTGTGAGGAAAATCAAAATTCAAACTGACAACACAATGAGATTTGGAGATGGGCCATCCAGAGACCAATAAACATAATGCCGATACATCTAACAAGAAATGACAATGTAGAGGCGGACAAGCTGCGCAGGCAGGCATCCACCTCACAGTAGTGCGAGCTACAGACAGTAATAAAAGGTTTTCAGAAGTTGGGGGCCACCAGAAATAGACCTTTTCACAACACCATAAAACGCAAAATGCCAATCCTTCGCGTCCAGACATCCATATAGATACTCACTTGGGAATGCACTGTTGATAGACTGGTCAGTGAGATTTGGTTATGCTTTTCCCCATATCTCACTTTTACCATTAGTAAACAAATGCAGACCGTTGCAGATGACTTTAATACTCCTTGCTCCATAGTGGGCGAGATGGACCTGTTTCTCAGACCAAATAGAGATGGCACACAATGTGCAGAGACTGCCACAGTTACAGGATCTGCTCTCCATGCAAGGGGAAAGATTTTCTACCCAGAACTGAGCACACAGTCTAGCAGCAAGGCTCCTGAAGACAGTGTCCGAACACCTAGGACTTCCAGAAAAAGCAATGGCGATCCTCAGAGAAGCAAGAAGCCAGACAACCAGGAAATGCTACACAGCCAAGTGGGAGAGATAAACAAAGTGGTGCCAAACGTCTCATCTCTTTTAGGACAGGACAAGAGACACTATAGTTGTCGGATACCTCACACACCTGCTAAAATGACGTGTATGGCAGCCACATGGTCGTCCGTACACATGTTTACAAAACACTACTGCAACGACGAGCAGATGAGCAGGGAGGCACAAGCGGGACAGAGCACTGAAAAACTTGTTTCAAAGTTCAACCCCCTCTTCAACCTAGCCTCCACAGTGAAGAAAACCTCTACAAAATCAGTTCACAGCATGTGAATCCAGAAAAGATTTACGCTGCAAAACTAAATGGTTACTTACCTGTAGGTGTAGTTTTGCAGCTTGAAGTATTTTCTAGATTAACGTGCTACTCTCCCACCTTCCCAGGAAATGAGGCAAACACAAGGGCCTTAAAGAATATACAGACAAGAGGAAGACCATGAAACACCGAATAAACCGATGGTTGCAGGGGGAAAGAAAACAATGGAGTTTTGCAGCATAGACCTCTTCTAGATTCACATAATGTGCATATTTCGGCATCTAGTGGTTGGAGTTAGAAAGTGCTTTGTCTTTTTTTTTTGTGTGGGATGGTTGTGAAACCCGATCCCTGTGGTGAGGCTACAGCCCCCTTTGTGTGTGTGTGTGTGTGTGTGTGGGTGCAAGCTCTCAGATGATTTTTTCCGCCATGGAGATCGGAGGTGCACTGAAGACGTCTGAGAAAATACAGCAACAGACGCAGGCGAGAAGAAACCAGCATTGGCATAGCCAATAGGTTTCGCTTTTGGGACCTTATAAGTATTTAGTTATGCAGCACAATATCCTTGGTGCAACAATATCAACCGTTGCAAGGCTAAACACTTATAAGGTCCCAAAGACGAGACCTATTGGCTATGCCAATGCTTGTTTTAAATGTTTCTTCAAGATTAGGTACAGACAATGCTCATTCAAGTGCAATACAAATGTAATCAATTGGTCATGCGTTCATCCATTCATCTATTTCCTTACTCACAAATCAATTCTTAAATAAATGTATACCTATCTTCATATATACTTTTGATCATTCATTCTCCCAAAAGTCATTAATGTATTCATCCATTCATGCTTTTATTTATCCATTCATCTTTGCCCAGTAATGCATCTATTCATGCAAGAATCAATTTGATCATCCATATTAATTCCTGCATTCATGTAATCAGTTGGGTTGCCATCCCTCAGGTGGGAAGACATGGCGGCATTTTACACATAAATGGAAATACCTTATCATAACCCTTTCCCCACCACCATCTCTCCATTGTACTCCCACACCCTCGCCGCCACTGCTGGGCGCACAGAGCAGTGATATTTCAGCAGTCGAGGCGCTCGCTGGAAAAAACATAATAGTAATGACAACTGATAGCAAGTCCAGAGCCCAAGCGCACCCCACCCCCAAAAAATATTTAGCACACGTGATTTTTAGGTCGAGCCTCGAGTAGCGCGCAAGCGCTGCTCTGGCAAGACTTTGTTAGGGGTTTCAGAAAGCTGACCACACGCTCGTGCACAATGGCAGTTTCCCTGCGGTTACCCGCAAGCAAAAGGCCATGGTGCACGAGCGTGTGGTCACGCCTGCTGCTTGAAAGCGCGCGCGTGCGCACCACTCGCGTGCTTGGTTTTTTCCTTGTTTGTTATTCTAACTCCTGCGGTGGGGGAGAAGGCTGCGACTTTGGAGCTGGGGAACAAAGCTCAGTCCCGGCTTATGTTCAAGATCCTGTGATTCTGGGCACATCATTTAATCTCCCGTTATCTAAATAATGAACGTGACGTTGTTTAAAGTGATGCTCTTCTAAAGCGCTCCAATGCCTGTGAGCCGAGTTCGTGGTGTACAAAAATATTTTTGAAAAATCAACAGTGTTTGTATTGATAGGACACTCTTGCTTAAACAGAGGGTTCGGCATTGTTACAACTACCCTTTTCTTCCTCTGGGTCTGAGGCTGGAAATGGGAGCCTTTTGTTATGCTACTGATGTTGATGGCTTTACTGTGCTTCCTGCAATGGTTACCTCGCAGAATGACACCTACTGCCTTTGAAGTCTTGAAAGTTTCCCGGGGGGGGAGAGCGGTCGTCTGTCTGTGAATGGAGTGTGGAATGCAGTAAAACGGGGTGACAAGTCGTCACATGGGCGAAGGTTTAGAAAGACAACACCTTCGACCCCTCCTCCCCCCCCCACTGAATCATCTGTTCCTTGCACTAGAAGAGTGCGTATAGACTGTGAAGAAAATACGAGTATCCGACAGGGAAGTCGTTCTATTCGATGATAAATGTCATGTGATGATAAAATCAACATTTTCTATAGCTGCTCAGTGGGGACGAGGCTTGCAAGAGACCTTCCTCAGGCGACAATGCTATAAACCCTTGATCGGATGAGCATCGCCCACCAGGTGTTTCTTACAGCATGCTTATAGAGATTGTACAGGGCTGCCATGTGGCCCTTTGTCATTGTATGACTTTTTGAAAAGGTCCTAGTATTTTTTTGCCAACAACTGTTGCACTCTGGGACATGTGATTTCATTTTAGAGCTGGCTTGATAGTGCAGCTTTTGTTCGACCTTATGTGATCACCAGAAAAAGAGCTTTAAGAAGGCTATTGAGAAGAAATTATGCTCCGCCCACAGGCTGATCTGCTTCTCTACAGCATTTAATTGGGCAGCAGGTGTGTGCATCAGCTCAAAATTAGTGCTGGTCTTTGGGAAAAGCTTTACACGGTGCCATAAATGTGGGGTCGGGCACTAGGTCCTCAGACTTTAGACTACAGAAGAAAGATCTTTGTCAGGAACAACAAAAGACAAATGGAGCAGTAAGCAAAAACCCCGCCCACCTGATCACAGCCGGAACCCTTTAGCCAGTCCTGCAAGCACTGTGGCCACACCCGGAGGCAAGCGGAGCGCACCCCAGATGTGTAAGCATAAAACATGTTAGAACTGGCATCCTTGGCATGGTTTCCACTGACTTTTTGCCTTCAGGCCTCCTGTTTTGCTGGCATTAGGACACTAGGCACTTTACAACTGCTAACCAGTGCTAAAGTGCATGTGCTTATCCACAATTGGCATATTTAATTTACTTACAAGTCCCTAGTGAAGTGCAATACATGTGCAAAGTGCCTGTAAATTAAAGGCTACTAGAGGACCTGCAGCACTGATTGTGACACCCACTTACGTAGCCCCTTAAACATGCCTCCGGCCTGCCATTCCAGAGACAGTGTGTGCAGGTTTAAACTTCCATGTCGACCTGACAAGTTGACCATCTTGCCAGGCCCAAACCTTCCTTTTTAATACATATGTCACCCCTAAGATAGACCCTGGACTAAAAAAGTATTTAAAAAGTAGGACATGTACTTTTAAGTCTTACACCTCCTGGTACTGAAAAACTCTTACATTATTTTTTCACTACTGCAAGGCCCATCTCTCCCATAGGTTAAAATTGGGATTACCCTATTACATTTTGTAAGTGTCATTTCCAATTGGAAAGTGTTAGAAATGGGGGTCTCTATTTGGCAGAGATTTGCACCTTTGTCCAAGTAGGGACCCTTCTTCCTAGTCAGGGTAAGGGGGTTACACTTCTAAAATAACCCCTGCTCACCCCCTTGGTAGCTTGGCACAAGCAGGTAGGCTTATCTCAGAGGCAGTGTGTAAAGCATTTGTGCATGCATACAGTAACAGTGAAAACACTACAAATTGACACCACACCGGTTTAGAAAAACTAAAAACTTTATCTAAACCCACAAGACCAAAAACGACAAAAATCCAACATACAATACTCTTAAAAATAGTTACTGTGCAAAATAACCTTTAAATTGCGCCGGACCCCAGAGCAGCGATACACTGCCCAGCCCACCCTCGCCCACCGCTGCTGGCACTCCCGGAGGCCATACCCGGACCCAGGCCTGCCGCCTGCTGCCAGGGTGGAGGGGAGGTGGCGCTGCAAAAAAAACCACAAGCATTGGCATAGCCAATAGGTCTCGCCTTTGGGACTTTATAAGTGTTTAGCCATGCAACAGTTGATGTTGTTGCACCAAGGATATTGTGCTGCATAACTAAATACTTATAAGGTCCCAAAAGCGAGACCTATTGGCTATGCCAATGCTTGTTACTATTTAGGTTGGAAAGCGGCGAGATGAGACGCTTCCGAGTTGGCATCAACTATAGTAAAAAGTGTGCGCTCATATATATCTGTGGGTTTATTTTCAAGGAGCGAGTTGCGAGGTAGCGCGAGCGCAAGGGACTCCCTCTGCCGCCCGATCTCGCAGCCCCCAAGCCAGCTCTTTCGCATATCAAGCAGCCCCCCGGCGGGGGGTCGCACCGTCTCCAGAAAGAGGAAAAAAAACACCAGATCCCCTTTGAAATAATTCAATCTATTTTAATGATTGGTTGCGCCATTGACTTCAAAGGGAGCCCCAGTCCTCACTCCTGATTGGCTGAGACGGGACCCCCCCCCTTTAAATTGTGCAAATAAGGGAGACCAGTAAACATTTGCCTTCCACTGCGCAGCAACACGTGTCGCAGCATTTTTAGCAACTTTCGAACCGTTTGAGCTAGAAACATGTTTTCTTGTTAACCTGCAGATTATGAAGCAGACGATGAATTATGTGGCAAACGCAGCATATGCATAATTGTGGAAAAAATGCTGTGGACGCACAATCGCATAATTACCCTGGCCCTGCCTGTAAGTAATAAAGCCAAAGCCGCTCCATATCAAACAAAAACTGCTTTGTTACCGCGGGGCCTCGCTTGTATCAAAAAACAGCAACACAACGGCGAGGGCTATTAATAGATATCACTGCAACATCTCCATCGCAACACTTTGAAAGTACGTGTTAGACAAAGACGGCTCGTGCGAGGCTCTCGAAATGATGCGTTGCAGGTGGAAACTGCTCCGGGAGAGATGCGAGCCCCAAAAGCAACAGCCGGAAGTCGAGACGTAATCTGGGTTTACTAAACCACGAGTTCGGATCAGCGATGCACGAGATAACGTTGTTGGCGTTTGCTTTTTTTCCCAAAGCCCTGATTAAAGCCTCGTTGGAGCAAACAAGTTGTTTTTGAGAACTCCACCCGAGGCGCTGACTAGCAAAAAAAACAGGCCCACAAAGCGTTTCCCTTGCGGGAGCGAGCGGGGGCACCATCTGTTTGCAAGTTAATTACAAACAGATGTCGCCAAAGCTCGCTCCCGCAAGGGAATCGCCAAACGTGCACGCGTTGCCATTGAAAGCAATGCAATGCGTGCACGTTTTTGGCCTAAAAAGCGAATCGATTCCAAGAGGTCTCCTCCTAAGCAGCGCATGCGCGCTGCGTAGGCGAGACCTAAAAACCACCAGAATCTCCGGAGAGAGAGGTGGTACCAAGGAAGGTCTCATGAGGGGGGAACATTTTTCAAGCAAGCCTTTTTTTGCCGCTGCTCACTTGGCTCCTCATGCACCAGAGCAAGTACAGTTTTCGCAGGCAGAATACAGTCTCCAGGTATTTGGGGGTTTTCTGCAAGGAGCTTATGGTTCATCTGAAAACAAGGTAAGAATTTGCTCCTTTATAAATGATATATGAGCAAAGCACGAATGACTGGCTCCAGGTACTAGCATAAAAAAGTTAAATAAAGCAGTACTGCCGCTTCTCATTAGAAGGTTGGAAAATTCCAACACATATACCAGGCGGCGCCTAAGGCAGTATGTCAATATATTGTTTACACACCACATTTAAATTTCTTTAAATTGTTTTAAATGTATTTTGAATAGTCTTGCACTACGTTCAAAGCGCGCAACACATCTACCAGGCTGCGCCTCTGGCAATGTGTCAATGCGCTGGTTTAACACTGTGTGTTTCTTTAGGTAATTTAATACATATTTTTTCATACTTTCGTACTACGGTAAAAACGCACAGCACTTCTACCATGCGGCGCCTCTGGCAATAGGTCAATGTGCCGGTTATTACACTACTTGTGTGTTCGTTCAGTTATTTGAACACTACTTTCATAGTTATTTTGAACTACGTTTGAAACGCACTACACTGCCTCTCCCGCACAGCGCAAAACAAGTCGGGGAAGAAATTATTCCCAAATCTTCCTCCCGTTCCTATCAGGGCTAGGGCTCCAATGCGCACTAAGCTTACAGGGTAGAAAACTAAACAAAGACAAGCATTGGCATAGCCAATAGGTCTCGCCTTTGGGACCTTATAAGTGTTTAGCCATGCAACAGTTGATGTTGTTGCACCAAGGATATTGTGCTGCATAACTAAATACTTATAAGGTCCCAAAGCGAGACCTATTGGCTATGCCAATGCTTGTTACTATTTAGGTTGGAAGCGGCGAGATGAGACGCTTCCGAGTTGGCATCAACTATAGTAAAAAGTGTGCGCTCATATATATCTGTGGGTTTATTTTCAAGGAGCGAGTTGCGAGGTAGCGCGAGCGCAAGGGACTCCCTCTGCCGCCCGATCTCGCAGCCCCCAAGCCAGCTCTTTCGCATATCAAGCAGCCCCCGGCGGCTGAGTCGCACCGTCTCCAGAAAGAGGAAAAAAACACCAGATCCCCTTTGAAATAATTCAATCTATTTTAATGATTGGTTGCGCCATTGACTTCAAAGGGAGCCCCAGTCCTCACTCCTGATTGGCTGAGACGGGACCCCCCCCCCCTTTAAATTGTGCAAATAAGGGAGACCAGTAAACATTTGCCTTCCACTGCGCAGCAACACGTGTCGCAGCATTTTTAGCAACTTTCAAACCGTTTGAGCTAGAAACATGTTTTTTTGTTAACCTGCAGATTATGAAGCAGACGATGGATTATGTGGCAAACGCAGCATATGCATAATTGTGGAAAAAATGCTGTGGACGCACAATCGCATAATTACCCTGGCCCTGCCTGTAAGTAATAAAGCCAAAGCCGCTCCATATCAAACAAAAACTGCTTTGTTACCGCGGGGCCTCGCTTGTATCAAAAAACAGCAACACAACGGCGAGGGCTATTAATAGATATCACTGCAACATCTCCATCGCAACACTTTGAAAGTACGTGTTAGACAAAGACGGCTCGTGCGAGGATCTCGAAATGATGCGTTGCAGGCGGAAACTGCTCCGGGAGAGATGCGAGCCCCAAAAGCAACAGCCGGAAGTCGAGACGTAATCTGGGTTTACTAAACCACGAGTTCGGATCAGCGATGCACGAGATAACGTTGTTGGCGTTTGCTTTTTTTCCCAAAGCCCTGATTAAAGCCTCGTTGGAGCAAACAAGTTGTTTTTGAGAACTCCACCCGAGGCGCTGACTAGCAAAAAAACAGGCCCACAAGCGTTTCCCTTGCGGGAGCGGCGGGGGCACCATCTGTTTGCAAGTTAATTACAAACAGATGTCGCCAAAGCTCGCTCCCGCAAGGGAATCGCCAAACGTGCACGCGTTGCCATTGAAAGCAATGCAATGCGTGCACGTTTTTGGCCTAAAAAGCGAATCGATTCCAAGAGGTCTCCTCCTAAGCAGCGCACGCATGCGCGCTGCGTAGGCGAGACCTAAAAACCACCAGAATCTCCGGAGAGAGAGGTGGTACCAAGGAAGGTCTCATGAGGGGGGAACATTTTTCAAGCAAGCCTTTTTTTGCCGCTGCTCACTTGGCTCCTCATGCACCAGAGCAAGTACAGTTTTCGCAGGCAGAATAGTCTCCAGGTATTTGGGGGGGGTTTTCTGCAAGGAGCTTATGGTTCATCTGAAAACAAGGTAAGAATTTGCTCCTTTATAAATGATATATGAGCAAAGCACGAATGACTGGCTCCAGGTACTAGCATAAAAAAGTTAAATAAAGCAGTACTGCCGCTTCTCATTAGAAGGTTGGAAAATTCCAACACATCTACCAGGCGGCGCCTAAGGCAGTATGTCAATATATTGTTTACACACCACATTTAAATTTCTTTAAATTGTTTTAAATGTATTTTGAATAGTCTTGCACTACGTTCAAAACGCGCAACACATCTACCAGGCTGCGCCTCTGGCAATGTGTCAATGCGCTGGTTTAACACTGTTTCTTTAGGTAATTTAATACATATTTTTTCATACTTTCGTACTACGGTAAAAACGCACAGCACTTCTACCATGCGGCGCCTCTGGCAATAGGTCAATGTGCCGGTTATTACACTACTTGTGTGTTCGTTCAGTTATTTGAACACTACTTTCATAGTTATTTTGAACTACGTTTGAAACGCACTACACTGCCTCTCCCGCACAGCGCAAAACAAGTCGGGGAAGAAATTATTCCCAAATCTTCCTCCCGTTCCTATCAGGGCTAGGGCTCCAATGCGCACTAAGCTTACAGGGTAGAAAACTAAACAAAGACAAGCATTGGCATAGCCAATAGGTCTTGCCTTTGGAACCTTATAAGTGTTTAGACATGCAACAGTTGATGTTGTTGCACCAAGGATATTGTACTGCATAACTAAATACTTTATAAGGTTCCAAAGGCGAGACCTATTGGCTATGCCAATGCTTGTTTTGTTTGCAGTGGAGTGATCATATTTTTATAGTGCTATTGCCATTTGTATGGCTTTGCGGCGCTGGAGAACCAGAAAATGGGCAATAGGTTACAAGGGAGGGGAGGTGGAAAAGAAAAAATGACACCAGCATTGGCATAGCCAATAGGTCTCGTCTTTGGGACCTTATAAGTGTTTAGTTATCCAGCACAATATCCTTGGTGCAACAACATCAACTGTTGCATGGCTAAACACTTATAAAGTCCCAAAGGCGAGACCTATTGGCTATGCCAATGCTTGTTTTAATTAGCAGCGGCGCGCTTGTCTGTTTATACAGTGGCGGAAAGGCTCTCCTCACGCTCAGCTGCTTAAAGGCAGACTTTAAAACTGGGGTTCAAGCCTCGGCATCCCTCAACATCCTGAGATTCTATGCATATCACTTAACCCTCCCTGTGCCAAAAGACTCAACTTGTGTGATGTAATATAGTGATAATATAAAGCACTCTCGTTTGCTCCGTAAAAACTGCAGAAATAAACGGGCAGTTCCATTTGAAATGTTGCAAAGCTTTGCTTCATGGTTCAATTTCGCTGACCTAAATTGAAGACCCCCTCGCTCTCCCATCACCGCTCATCATTACGGACATTTCTGTTCAAGTGCGCCGAAAAGGTTTCAGAAGGGCTTCAACAGAAACTACTTTAACGAGCGCCGCTCCGAGTTATTCGCCGGCCCCAGCGAGCTTTGTGTTTGCAGTGGAAGCTTTTGACACCTCGCCGAGAAGAGAGCACCCCAAATGAGACAGCGATCAGCCCCCATCCACTGTTAAAGGTGCCCTGTCTGGGGAAGCCCCATGCGGCTAATAGCTGCTGCTAATTACGTCATTGACTGCCGGTCCACTAATTTAATAACGGCCTCTGAAACAAAGTTGAAGGGCTTCTAGTAATTGACCCACCCTCATCAAAATGGACGTCAATTACCTGTAGCTGACACAAATCCTAACTAGCACTGTGGTCCCCCTGCTGCCCCAAATTTAAGAGGTCACAAAAGGAAGAGGAAGTCAGAAGGACTGTACCAGCCCTAACTGCTTGCTGGCTGCGGTCGGCAGGCTGCTTGCGCCACCCCTCCTGTCTGCCAGCGATGACCTCAGCTGCTGGGAATCTGCATACAGGAAGGAGGGGCGCGTGCCGGGAGAGAAGATGCGCGAGACAGGCGGCGAGAGTGTGAGACACAGAGAGGGAGTGACAAAGCAGAAGACGGGGAGAGATAAAGTGACAGAGACGGAGAACGCGAGAAATAGAGGGGGGGAGACAGCAACAGAGTGAGAGGGTAGGGAGGGCGAGCCGCGGAGAGAAAGACAGAGGCAAAAGTGAAAAGAGAGGGAGACAGAATGAGATACAGAGTGTCAGGGATAGGGAGGAAAGGAAAACAAGGAATTCAAGGACGCGAGGGGAGGAGCGTTGAAGCGCGCGCTTGGGAGAGCAAGCGAGAGGAAAGCCAGATGGCGCCTGATCGTGCGCTGTAAGGGTGCCTGCGAGCGATGCGAGGAATGCGCGTTACTGTGCGCGTAACCGCACGCTCTAGGCCAGACAAAAAGCGGTGGTCTGCTTTTTAAAGCCCACTCACTAAATGTCTCGCGAGTGCAGCGCATGCGCTGGCTCAGGCGAGACCTAAAAAACAGGGGTGTTTTTCGCTTTATTTAAAACAGGATTTCAGGGATATTAAACAATATCCAGGCTTTCACAGGAGAAGCCTCTCAAACATTTTCCCATATCAACAAAAAACAGGCAATAAGCCATCATGGATGATTTTCACTCAGAAACAAAAGCCATTATTTGTGTTTATCGCAAACCGTAAATATCTGGGCTCTACACTCCTAACACGTGAACTGCATGTGCTGTCGTATGCAAAAGGTTTCTAAGCAAATGGACGGAGGGGTCATAAAACCCCGCCCCCCACTCTACTTCAAAAGCAAAGACAAGGAATTCTTCGGGTCAAGCAAAGGGACCCCATAAAACCTGTGCTTATCTCAAGAAAGCACATTCCTCAAACAGGCAGAACCGAGCACTGAGGCCCCAGCAACAACACAAATCGTTTATTGACTATTACCAAGGCTCTCAGGCAGATTAATACAAACATTATCCGGTGGAAAAATGCAACAGTTTGCATTCTCTGGGTCCATCAAAACATACAGCTTCACTGCAAAGCTTTTAATGTTTAGAAAGCAACAGTTCACAACTACACTATTCTGGTGCCTCAAACACGCACCAACACGTGGACCAGTGCTACATTTACCGTGTTGCACAGGTGAGAAACTAATAAGGATACAGAACAAGTACAATATTTATGCTACATAATTTTTACATTAGATCGCAAAATATTTATTAACAGCTGATGCTATATAACACAGTTAAATACCGTATGGCCCTAAATAACACACTATTGCTGGTACTAAGTCAATAGTTACCAGTTACTGCGGTAACTTCAAAACAGTTTTATAAACTCAATGCATAACATTGCAACATGCAAAATCATAGATCAATATTTACAAGTTACTGCAGCAAATTCAATTTTTTTTTATCAACTTGCTGCATAGTATTGCAACTTGCAATGCAAAGGAGGGACCTCATACTACAAGGTATAAATACACGCAGTATGGTAGCATTACCTGCTAAGCCTCTACAAACCCTAAGGTGGCAATGGGAGGTTAATATGATATGTTAACCGTCTTATACCAACAAAACCAGGTGCACTGGATGAAGAACAGATGCAATTTGCCTCATACCCAAAAGCACATGGCCTAGGTCTACATAGAATCAGGGACATAGGGGCATGCACTTTTCATTTCAGAATTACCCCCATCAAGAGCGCAGTAATAAAACATAGGGAGTTATAATTATTCTGCAAATAACAATGCAGAATTAATTATCCCATCAAGGTATGGTTATATACATTTATATGCATATGTGCACATATTATATAAAGCTAAGTATTTCATTGTATACTCCTGTGTGTATATATTTATATACACAAGGATACATATACTTCGGAGGGAAACATACCATCAATACCTATGTACATATGAATATATATATAGAACTGTTCAAATGTGTGTGTGTGTGTGTGTGTGTGTGTGTGTGTGTGTGTGTGTGTGTGTGTGTGTGTGTGTGTGTGTGTGTGTGTGTGTGTGTGTGTGTGTGTGTGTGTATATATATATATATATATCAATAACAGCAACAGTTCAGCGCGCTCTCAGGAAAGCAGAACTCCGAAGCATTGAGGTTCCACAATGTTTATTCCACAACGCGTTTCGATTTCCAAAGAAATCTTGATCACGTGAAACGTGCAACATAAACAAAGGACTTAAATAGCCTGAAAGTAAACGTGGAGAACACAATAGAAAAGGGACCACACTGTTGGTAATGGCGGACATATTGGAGTGGTGGCTTAAACCCAAAAACAAAATCAAAATGTTATGTATTGCGACAGGAATGCGCTGGGTTTCCCAAAGTAAGTACAGCTCATGCATGACACAAATTCAATGCAAAATACACATGTATAATACAAAATCATGCATAAATCTTGTGGCCAACAGTGCATTCAAAAGACAATGAAACTTAATCAAAATCTTGAATCTTGAGCCTCACACTCTTGGCAAGAACACAAAGTATACTTTACATGGTCAAAGAGCAAATTAACACTCGCTAAGTCCTCTTGGAGGCATTACAAGGTCTCATCATGTACAGTGTGTACATAATCATCCGAGAAAAAATGCCAAGAAAAACATACTAATACACGGCAAGTGCCTGCAAGTGTATTGACACAAAAACTAAAATAGACACTACAAAAGGACATAATGACGACTGGATATCTCACTACATAATAAAGAGACAGAGGTGTGAGATATCAATACACTTGCAGGCACTTTCCGTTTATTAGTATGTTTTTTCTTGGCATTATTTTGCATGATTTTGTATTATACATGTGTATTTTGCATTGAATTTGTGTCATGCATGAGCTGTACTTACTTTGGGAAACCCAGCGCATTCGTGTCGCAATACATAACATTTTGATTTTGTTTTTGGGTTTAAGCCACCACTCCAATATGTCCGCCATTACCAACAGTGTGGTCCCTTTTTGTATTGTGTTCTCCACGTTTACTTTCAGGCTATTTAAGTCCTTTGTTTATGTTGCACGTTTCACGTGATCAAGATTTCTTTGGAAATCGAAACGCGTTGTGGAATAAACATTGTGGAACCTCAATGCTTCGGAGTTCTGCTTTCCTGAGAGCGCGCTGAACTGTTGCTGTTATTGATATTGGATGACCGGTGTGCTCCGCCGGCGTGCGCGCCACTCTCCAGGGGTCCCCGACAGTCCAGAAGGAGCTCTTCTTGTGTGTGTGTATATATATATATATATATATATATGTATGTATGTATGTATATATCTGAAAGAGACACGTTAGTGACAGATTCCTTACCTTAGAATATCCCCAGGCGTCAGGCTGGATCCGGAAAGTTTTTGCGTAGCAGTACCCTTGCGCGTCGGTAGGCGGCATCGTGCGGCTCCGCGTCCGTCGTCGGCGTCGTGATCGCCGGGATGACGTCGCGGGCAGTACTTAGGCGCCGCCCCTGCGCGCTGGACGTCAGTTCTTCTTTTTCCGCGCCAGTAAGCGCAGATCCGGGAAGAGCAGTGCCCTAGTCAATTTTTGACTAACTTTTTTGTGAATTTTTTCACTGTTTCTTTCGCGACTCCTAGGTGTCGTAGGGATGCCCGGCTTCAAGCCATGCGACGCCTGTGGTCGCATGATGTCGATCACGGACCCGCATCTAGAGTGTCTCTTCTGTCTCGGCCGAGACCACGACACGAAGTCGTGCCCTGACTGCCGGAAACTTCACCCGAAGGCTTTGCGAGAGCGGTCTCGAAAGCTACTCGAGGTCCGGCAGTCTGCTCCGCGCCGCACCAATCCCCGGTCCCGGGAGAGGTCGAGGGCCGGTCGCGGAGTCCCCGCCGGTCGTCGGAGTCCAAGTCTTCGCGCTCCTCGGGTAAGTCGAAGCACAAAAAGTCTAAGAAGCGTCATCGCTCTAAGACTTCGCCTCGCCGGTCTCGCGACTCGGCTGAGGCCCCAGTCGGCACCGTCCCCGCGGCCCCGGACATGCCTATGGAGCCGCCCCCGCATTACCCGTCCTTTCCGGGTTCGGGAGCGACTCCGGCCGAAATACAGGAATTCCTGTCGGCCATGGCCCGCCTCTTCGGGCCTCAGGCTGCCTCCGGTGCGCCTTCGGGCCCCGCGGGCCCTGATTGGGTTGCCCTGGCGTCGCCGTCGACTCCGGTCCCGGCGCCGCCTGTCCCACCAGCCTTCATCCCGGCCTCGGCTCCGGCCCCGGCCTCGATCCTGGCTCCGGTGGTACCGCAACCCCCATCGACGCCGGTTGACCTAACCACGCCTCCGCCGATGTCCCCGGTGCCGTTCCTGACGCCGTCCGGGGCTCCGGACGGCGTCGGTCCCTGGCTCTCTCCGGCTCCGGACATGGAGCCGGACCGACGTCGCTCAACGCCGGCTCCGGCGCCGATGAGACCTTGGATCCCAAATGTCCCTCCTCCTCCATATTTTGAACCTGAGGAGGACCAAGAGAGCTGGGAGGGGTCTGAGGACCCTCTCACACAACAGTGTGAGTATGATCCGGACTGGGCTGAGGAACTTGGGGATGCCAGTGGTCTAGACACCTCCTTTGACACTGGCATGCTGTCTCCTCCCGTGGCTACGGAGGAGGGGGCTAATTTTGCAACGGTGTTGCGTAGAGCAGCTGGAGCCTTACATCTCCAATTGCCTACTGTGGCTGTCAGGACTATTCTCCTGACGGAAGTGCTTCAACCGGCAGCTTCCTCTTCGGAGACTGTGCTGCCGTTTAATGATGCACTCACTGACGTTCTTTTGGGTGCCTGGTCCAAGCCCACCACAGGGGCTCCTGTGGATAGGAACGTGGCCCGACGCCATCGCCCTGCTCCGGGCGACCCCTTGTTTCTCTCCCAACATCCCACCCCCGAGAGCTTGGTTGTCCAAGCCTCTGCCTCAAAAACCGCCTTCCCTACCGCCCCTCCGGATAGGGAATCCAAACGCCTGGACCAATTTGGGAAGAAGGCTTTTTCTTCCTCCAGTGCTGGCTTGCGGTCCGTCAACACCGCTTGCCTTTTGGGCCGATACACCCACTCCCTGTGGGATTCGGTGGCGGCTGTTTTGCCGCAGTGTTCTGAGGAGGTCCAGACACTGCTTACCCGCGCCATTGCGGAAGGGCGAGATGCGGCTAAATACACCATACGTTGTGGCCTTGATACCGCCGACTCGCTGGGCAGATCGCTTGCGACGACGGTGGCGCTACGTCGCCACGCCTGGCTGAGAACAACTGGTTTCTCGGCTGATGTCCAGAATACACTCATGGACATGCCCTTTGATGGAGTCGGTCTTTTTGGTTCAAAGGCAGACCATGCGCTGGAGCGTTTTAAGGACTCACGGGCTACTGCCAAGTCCCTGGGCCTTTCTGTTGTACGCCCTCCGCTAACCTCTGCTTTTCGCCCCTTTCGTGGCCACGGAAGGGGCGCCCAGTCACGTCAGCTGCCCAGCCACCGGCCCGCGCAGCAAGCGTCTTCGCGTGGCCGAGGACCTGGATACCGCCGTGGCGGTTCGGGCAACCAGCGTGCGGGTCAGGCCACTACCTCCGCCCCGTCCGCGGCCTCCAAGTCCATCCTTTCAGGTCCACAGCACGCCAGTGGGGGGCAGGGTCCGCCATCACCTTCACCACTGGCGTCCCATCACCTCGGACAGGTGGGTCTTGGACATTGTCCGAAGGGGCTACTCCCTCCCCTTCGAGACCACCCCCCCAGCCATGCCACCTCAATTCCACCGCATGTCAGGGGATCACTTGGTGCTTCTGCAGAAGGAAGTTACGGCCCTCTTGGCCAAGAGGGCCATCGAGCATGTTCCGACCCCAGAAGTAGGATGTGGTTGCTACTCCCACTACTTTCTGGTGCCCAAAAAGGACAAGGAGGACATGCGTCCTATCTTGGACCTCCGGAACGTCAATCGCTTCCTCCGGAAGGAGAAGTTAAAGATGCCACCCTAGCTCAGGTCTTGACTGCCCTCGACCCTGGAGTCTGGTTGGTAGCGTTGGACTTGCAGGACGCTTATTTTCACATCCCAGTACTGCCGGCCCACCGGCGTTACCTGCGGTTCACGGTAGGCCTCGGGCATTTTCAGTTCACCGTGCTCCCCTTTGGCCTTACAAGTGCCCCTCGGGTGTTCACGAAAGTGATGGCTGTGGTCGCAGCTCATCTGCGCTGGGCAGGGGTTCCAGTCTTCCCCTACCTCGATGACTGGCTGCTGAAGGCGGGCTCGTCCCAGGCAGTCTTCTCCCACCTCCAGACTACGGCCGAACTCCTGCACTCGCTGGGGTTCTCCATCAATGTGCCGAAGTCGCATCTGATTCCTTCTCCACAGCTCCTTTTCATCGGAGCAGTTCTGGACACGACGCAGTTTCGGGCCTCTCCTCCCGAACGGCGAGTCTGGGATATTCAGGCTATGATTCCAATCTTTCAGCCTTTATCCTGGGTTTTGGTACGGATGACCCTGAGGCTGCTGGGCCTCATGGCCTCCTGCATCCTGCTGGTCAATCATGCCAGATGGCATATGCGGGCTCTGCAGTGGGACCTGCAGTTCCAGTGGGCGCAGCAACAGGGCAACCTGTCTGATCACGTCCAGATCTCGGAGGGGACTGCAAAACAATTGCAGTGGTGGCTCTCGAACCGGCAATGGGTCATGGGCAGATCACTCTACCTTCCCCAGCCAGAGCACACAGTTGTGACGGACGCGTCCCTTCTGGGATGGGGCGGTCACATGGGAGAGGCGGAGATCAGAGGCCTCTGGTCTCCGGCGGAGTCCCGGCTCCATATCAACATTCTGGAGCTCCGGGCGATCCGGCTTGCACTCAAGGCATTCCTTCCCTCTGTCAAAGGGAATGTAGTGCAGGTGTTCACAGACAACACCACCGCCATGTGGTACTGCAACAAACAAGGCGGGGTGGGGTCGTGGACCCTCTGTCAGGAGGCTCTGCGCCTCTGGACATGGCTGGAACATCAGGGCATGTTCCTGATGGTTCAACACCTGCCAGGTTCCCTGAACGCCAGGGCGGACGAACTCAGCTGCAGGTGCATGATGGATCACGAATGGCGTCTTCACTCTGAAGTGGCGCAAGGACTCTTTCTACAGTGGGGAGAGCCTTGGTTAGATCTATTCGCCACCGAAGAGAACGTGCAATGTCATCAGTTCTGCGCGTTGGAATTTCCAAGGCGGCACTCGCTCGGCGACGCATTTCGTCGCGAGTGGAGTTGCGGTCTGTTGTACGCCTTTCCGCCTATACCACTTCTACCCAGATTGTTGAAGATTCGGCACGACCAGGCCCAAGTCATCCTTGTGGCTTCGGACAGGGCTCGAAGAGTTTGGTATCCCGAGCTACTCAGTATGAGCGTAGATCCCCCGATCCGTCTGCCTCTTCGGGAGAATCTTCTGTCGCAGCAGCAGGGGACGGTCCTCCACCCGAACCTGTCCAGCCTCCACCTGCTTGCGTGGAGATTGAGCGGCGGCAGTTGATTCCTTTCGACTTGCCTCCCGAAGTTTGTGATGTGATTCTGGCAGCCAGGCGTCCCTCCACTAAAGTGGTATACGCCTGCAGGTGGAACAAGTTTGTGGCATGTTGCACAGCAAAGGCTGTGAATCCCCTTTCTGCCCCTCTTTCTGAGGTTCTTCTGTTCCTTCTTTCCCTGGCCCAACAGGGTTCTGCCCTGGGTACCATCAAGGGCTATCTTTGTGCCATCTCAGCCTTCCTCAGGCTTCCTGATCAGCCCTCCCTTTTCAAGTCCCCTGTTGTTAACAGGTTTCTAAAAGGCATTACACACCTGTTCCCTCCTGTTCCGTTTGTGATGCCTCAGTGGGGACTTGAACTTGGTTCTTACCTTTCTTATGTGCGCTCCCTTTGAGCCTCTACATAACTGTCCTCTTCGTCTTCTGACTCTGAAGACAGCCTTTCTGGTGGCCATCACCTCCGCTCGGCGGGTGAGTGAGCTCCAGGCTCTATCATGTTAACCTCCCTTTCTGTCTGTCCATCCAGACAAGGTTGTTCTTAGGACGCGTCCGTCCTTCTTGCCAAAGGTGGTTACTGCCTTCCACATTGGGCAGACCATCACTTTGCCCACCTTCTTTCCGCCTCCTTCCAGAGAGGAAGAGAGGCTCCACCGTCTGGACCCAAAACGTGCGCTTTCCTTTTACATCGACCGCACACAACACTTCCGGGTGGATGAGCAGCTCTTTGTTGGCTACGTGGGCGCCAAAAGGTCGGGCGGTGCACAAGAGAACCATCTCCCGCTGGGTAACCTTGTGTATCAAAGCCTGCTATTCTTTGGCTAAGAAGGAGCCTCCTGTTGGGCTGCGTGCCCATTCCACCAGGGCAACGGCTGCTACCACGGCTTTGGGCCGCGGTGTTCCGCTGCAGGATATCTGTCAGGCAGCTACGTGGGCCTCGCTGCACACATTTACAAAGCATTACTGCCTTGACAGTCAGGTCCGGAGGGACGGCTTCTTTGGCCGTTCTGTCCTCCGGGACTTCCTTGTCTGATCTTTGTTCGCAGACCCACCACCGGGGTTGGTATTGCTGGGGTATCTATTCTAAGGTAAGGAATCTGTCACTAACGTGTCTCTTTCAGATGCACAAGTTACTAACTTTTGTAACGATATATCTGTAAGAGACAGTAGTTAGTGACAGATTCCTTATCGCCCCACCCATCCTCCCCGTTCTGCTAATTGATTTCTAGGGTTAAGGACATCCCTTTCAGGGCCCTAGTATTTCAGCTTCTTGCATGGCTCTGCGTTCCTGGCGCGGAAAGTCGTGTACAGAACTGACGTCAGCGCGCAGGGGCGGCGTCTAAGTACTGCCCGCGACGTCATCCCGGCGATAACGACGCCGACGACGGACGCGGAGCCGCACGACGCCGCCTACCGACGCGCAAGGGTACTGCTACGCAAAAACTTTCCGGATCCAGCCTGACGCCTGGGGATATTCTAAGGTAAGGAATCTGTCACTAACTACTGTCTCTTACAGATATATCGTTACACAAGTTAGTAACTTGTGCATATGTATGTATATGTATGTATGTATATGTATGTATATGTATATATGTATGTATGTATATATGTGTGTATGTATGTATGTGTGTATGTATGTATGTATGTATATGTGTATATATATATATATGTGTGTGTATATATGTGTGTGTGTGTGTGTGTGTGTATATATGTATGTGTATATATATATGTCCAAAATTAATCCAAGTAAACGCACTCTCAAAGTCTTGGATGCCAAGCAGGAAGCTCTTTATTGCTCGTTACGCGTTTCGACAATTACTGTCTTGATCACACGAGAATTGCGGCAACATGAGCGTGCATAAATGTAAAACAACAATGGTAATAGACAAAGGACTACAAGTTACACTCTACCTGCGTTTTAAACTGTCGGCCATTTTGTAGCGTGAAATAAATAGTATAAATACATATAATGGCACTTGTTGCTCTACATTCAGCACCGCTTGAAGGTGACATCAATTGTATAAATACACAAATTACATTCATTTATAAACTCTATTCCGAGTCACCCCTCATTTTTAAACGAGGCGATACGAGCGTGCTGAATAAACATGAACATGGGAAACAGACTACGAGTTATACTTCTACTCGTGTCTCTTCTATTAACCATACATGATAAAAGTGTAATACTTATTATACCAATTAATTAAGGTTTCATGACAGGTTATCTATATTTCATGAATTTATCCAATGTTCCAATCGCACTAGTGGCGTGTACCCCATGTACTTGATCTTATAATAACAATTTCTGCCATTATCACTGCGGCTTACCATATTTTTACCGTACGACAGCCTGATAGCTCATCATTGGAAAGGGGGGGGTTTATATCTTGAAGTAGTTCTACATGCGGTCTAGTGCCCTCAAGACATGTATCATTATACTTAATAATACCCCTGTAGGTGTACACCTTATGTCTCACACATTGGTTACCACATTTATCATGGTAAAAATGCAAAGGAATAACATTCTCGTGTGAGCTAATCAGACTACGGGAATTCAATACAAACAACAGGTTTCAGGATTACCTCGCCAACTGGCTAGTACATATAGTCAGTCTAAATAAACCATGTTCGTGAAATAAGTGCAGAAAATAAGATTATAAATTATAACTAGTGAATCGATTTTCAAAAAAGTCTCTTATCTGATTCAGTGTTCACCCAGGCCCGGGGAAGAAAAGGGTAGGGAACCCGTGAAGTGACCATGCAAAGTGGTGGGTCCCTTCCTTTCCTCCTGTGAATGAGAAGAACAAGATAAAAACCATAATCAATACAGTTTCATACAATAAAACAATATTTACACAATAAACAGTATCATCCAATTATTTACACAATGAAACTATCATATAGTGACAGTACTTTTGTAAAATCAATTCTTTAGTATATTATCAGTTACCATGGAGGTGTGAGGCCAATTCATCATCTAGATTGTGGCCCCCCGGGAATTTTGTTTCTAATTCCAGTATCCATTTAGATTCTTTCTGTCTGAGGGCCAATTCTCTATTGCCTCCTCTTTCCTAGATTTATCTGTTCGATTACAAAGAATCTAAGTAATGAATTGTTAGGTTGATGATACTTTTGAAAATGTCTAGCAATAGGGTAGTGCGTATCTACATTAGTAATGGCTCTCAGATGTTCCATGATTCTTTTCTTAGCCATAAATGTAGTACTACATACATACCTTAGTTTACACGGGCATTCTAAAATGTACACTGTAAAATTACTACTACAGGTAAGAAATTGATTGATTTTCCACTTTTGTGTACGCCCTGGGATGTTAAACTCTTTGACAGAATAACTATATTTACACGCTCTACAATGCCCACAGGGAAAGAAACCTTTGAGATCATGAAAATTACTTTTCTTTGTTTCTGTAATGTCACCTTTCACGAGGATATCGCTTAGACTTTTCCCTTTTCTATAGGTGATTAATGGTCTTTCACCAACCTCTGACCTACAATTGTATCTGTCTGAAGAATGTTCCAATTATCTACCAAGATTTTCTGTACTCTCTTGGATTGACTATTGTAGGTAGTGATGACTCTTGTTTCTGATTCTATTTTATCAGTATTCTTTGTCTGTTCAAGTGATCTTTGCCTACTGACGTTACTTATTTTTTCTAGTGCTTTGTTTAGGACCCATTTTGGGTACCCTCTTAGTTTAAACCTCTCAAGCATAATCTCTTGTTCCTTCAAATACTTTTCATTCGTGCTACAATTTCTTTTTGCCCTCAATAGCTCCCCATATGGAATACTCCATTTAAGGGCCTCTGGGTGGCCACTGAGGGCATGAAGAAGGCTGTTGCCAGCCGTTTCCTTTCTATACAGACTAGTGATCAGATTCCCTTCTATGACTTCGAGCTTGGTGTCCAAAAATTCAACACTGCTTTTGCTAATGTTGTGTGTTAGACTGATGTTATACTGGTTGTTATTAAGTTTGTCGATGAAAGTTATGGCTTCAATTTCAGTGCCTTTCCATACTATCAACAAATCATCGATATATCTGAGCCACACAACTACTGACTCGAAATCTACAGTAAGTGACATGTCCAGGCGAATATCTTCCTCCCATTTGCCTAGGAAAAGGTTAGCAAAGCTAGGCGCGAAGCATGTACCCATTGCCGTTCCCCGCACCTGCTTATGCAACACAACATAAAGATGTTATTTTTTAGACATAGCATCATATCAGCTAGCATGCGAGTATGTTCCAAATACATGATGTTTCTAGTACCTAGGTAATGCATGCATGCTTCCACCCCCTGGACGTGATCAATAATGGTATATAATGAATTCACGTCCAGGGTGATGAGAGAATAGTTATCTTCCCAAACAAGACCTTCTATTTTATTAAGAAAATCTTTGGTATCTTTTACATAAGATGGTAATTCAACAATATATTCCTTCAAAAATTGATCGACATATTTAGAAATGTTTTCAAGAACATTGCGTATAGAGGAAACTATCGGCCTCCCAGGGGGGGGATGGTAGGATGTTTATGAATGTTTGGTAAAAGATATAAAATTGGCAACTTGGGATAATCTCTTTTTTAAAAACAATATTCAGGCCAGGTAATAATGCCTGATTCTTGCCATTCTGAAAGTTTTTGCCATGTAGTAGTTATACTTGCATTGTAAGTGGCTGTGTTGCATGTACAATAGAATCTTACATCACTGAGCTGTTTTTTTGCCTCATCAATGTACAATTGTTTGTCCCACAACACAATATTTCCACCTTTGTCCGATGGACGTATTACCATACTGGTATCTTTTGACAATGATAAGATAATGTTACGTTGTTTGTGTGACAAATTATACTTAGTTGTTTTGTTGTTACTCACACCATGTTTTTGTTTAATCAATTCCTTTGTAACAACGTCATGAAAAGTGTCGATGGAATCATGAGGCAGATTAGGATAAAACACTGAGCGTGGTTTAAATGCAGTACATGCTGCCTTATCTGTAACAATGTCTGACTAGCTTTGTTCTTCTGAGCTAGTTTCAAATGGCCCTCCTAGATCCAGTACTGTTTGTAATATGCTGGCATCGTCAACTGTAAGCCCTGGTTGTGTTGAATCATTGCCCATTTGTAAAATATCGAACTCTGCTCTGCTGTTTTTTAGCATATGCCACTTTTTCAGCTTAATTTTTCTTATGAATTTAAAAATATCTATTCGAGTATTGG
>CAWUFW010008241.1:395000-440000 GCA_963921515.1 Calotriton arnoldi
GCGAACCACAACATGCAGGGGCAAGGACCACCCCCATCGCTCCGAGACCTGGGCCTCTTCAGTGGAGAGGAGGACAACATCGCCGAAGGACCGGAGGACTGCGCAGTCGTCGAGGTCCAAAAGAAAACGTCAAAGGGGGTCGAAATAGACAACGAAGACGCCGAACCGCCAAACGCCCGAACCGGTCGAGGAACAGGGGGACGAAGACTATTAGTGCGAGGGAGAAGGCGACGAAGACCTGCAATTCTACCTGGACTCGACGTCCTCGGAGGCACAAGACCTCGACGCAGAATCGCCGGAAGAAGGGGTAGACACTTACCCTTCGAGGCCCTCGCCGCCAGACGACATCGGGGTCTACAACACGGTAGTCCTGAAGGCGGCACAAACCTATGGGGTGAAAATGGAAGAAGAGAAGCCCAAGGCATGTTTCCTCCTGGAAACTACTGCCTCAACAAACCAGGAGCCTATTCCTACCCATGCTCCCTAGTGTGCTGGACCAAGGGAGAGATGCCTTCAGGGAACCAGCAGTATGCAGGGCTGTCACTCCAAGAACAGAGAAAAAGTACAAACACTCTTCACAAGACCCTGCATACATACAAGGATCAGTGCCAGCTAACTCCATAATTACGGCAATGGCCAGAAAAAGGGCCAATGTGCCCACTAATACCGGACCACCTCCAGACAAGGAGAGTAAAAGGATGGATCTGACAGGGAGAAAGGTGGAGTGAAATGTGGCAGTACAGTGGCGTATCGCAAACTTGAACGCCCTGATCAACAGGCACACATACCATCACTGGGACGAAGTGGTGCAACTCCTCAAGCATCTACCAGATGAGTACCAACAAAGGGCAGCTCACCTGGTGGAAGAAGGCAAAAGCATGGCAAACACATGCTTGAAGTCAGCCTTGGATGCTGCAGAAACATCCAGCAGACTAATGATGATAGGAGTGACTGAGAGGAGACACGCATGGCTCAGGATTTCAGGATTCAAGCCAGAGGTGCAGAGTAACATCCTGAATACGCCCTTCAACGGCGAACAACTGTTTGGCACGCCAGTTGACGAAAAGCTGACGCAGCTCAAAAAGGACAACGAGACAGCAAGGTCCATGGGAGTGCTGCAGTTCAGAGGGATGAGAAGAGGGGCACCCACCAGAAGGCCGGGCGGTAGAGGAGGCAACGTGCCTGCCACATCGCACCAAACGTTCCAGCAAGGCTACCAAAGGAACAACCAAGGCCAGCAGCAGCAAGGACAGCAGAAGCAAAACTGGCAGTACCAGCCCGGGGCCAGTCCTTTCGAGGGCGCGGAAACGGACGAGGACAATCTCGTAGAGGAGGCCAACAGCCCACCTCCAAGTGACTTCACCATCAAGCCCACAACCACCCTAGCAACACCTCGGAGTGGGGGCAACAACAAACAGAGAAACAAAAACCTGACGATCCACAGGAAACAGTCCCTAGAACACACAACACCGGTAGGAGGCTGGATAAAGAACTTCCTCAAGCAGTGGAGGAAGGTCACTACAGACAAGTGGATACTAAACATCATACAATACGGATATTGCATAGAACTGGAAAGACAACCCCCAACAAAAAGACCAAGAAACAAGGCCCACTCAGCAAAAGAACTCTCGCTCTTGCAGCTGGAGGCGAAGGAACTGATCAGCAAAAAGGCAATAGAGACAGTACCGCACAACCAAAGGAACAAAGGGGTTTACTCAACTTACTTCCTCGTGCCAAAGGTGGACGAAACACTACGACCTATCCTAGATCTGAGATTCTTAAACAAATTCATAAGAACTCAAAGATTCAAAATGACTTCCCTACAGGAGGTAATACCACAAATACAACAAGGGGATTACATGGCAACAATAGATCTGAAGGACGCGTACTTACACATCCCCATCAACCACAGGCACAAACAGCTACTACGGTTTGTAATCAACCAGACTCACTACCAGTTCACAGTACTAGCATTCGGACTCAAGTCCGCACCAAGGGTGTTTACAAAGTGCCTAGCAGCAGTAGCAGCGCACCTACGAAGGCGAGGAATACACGTATATCCCTACCTCGACGACTGGCTCGTAAAGGCAAGCTCTTACAACCAATGCAAAGAACACATCCAGCAGGTCGTGCAAACACTAAGTCAACTGGGTTTCTCAATTCATTGGGAGAAATGGTCAACCGACCCAGAGCAGATCAAAATTTTCTTGGGGGCCGAGATCAACACCATACAGGCAAAGTGTTCCCCAGCAGGAGGAGAACATTGGCGATACTGAAGGAAACACGTCCTTACCGCAAGGGGCAAGTTCTGACAGTGAGGACGGTGAGCAAGATAATGGGAATGATGGCGTCCTTCATCCACCTAGTCCCAAATATCAGGCTACACATGAGAACATTCCAGGAATGGTTTCGGCAGCAATGGTCACAGGCAACAGGTAGTTGGGAAGATCTTGTGGTTGTCACACACGCAGTGCATCAGGAAGTGGCGTGGTGGAACAAGGAAAACATATCACAGGGGAAGCCATTCACACAACCAACTCCAACAGTGACCATCACAACGGACGCCTCCCAACTGGGGTGGGGCGCACACATGAACAAGCTCAGGGTGAGGGGTCTATGGTCGCAGCAAGGTGCGGTCAAACACATCAACTACCTGGAGCTGAAAACTGTGTTCCTAGCCTTAAAAGCCTTTCAGAAACAGCTGTACGGAAACAGGGTGTTGATCCAAACAGACAACACAACCACCATGTTCTACATCAACAAACAAGGAGGAACACAATCAGTGGCACTATCGGGGCTAGCACAGGAAATATGGAAATGGGCCATCCCGCTAAAAATAGACCTACTGGCAATACATCTCCCGGGGAAGGACAATGTGGAAGCAGACCGACTCAGCAGGCAGGCGTCAGCATCCCACGAGTGGGAGCTCAATCAACAGGAAACAGAGAAGCTATTCCAGAAATGGGCTACACCGCAAATAGACCTATTTGCAACACACCAGAATGCCAACACTACGCATCCAGACAACCAGACCATTGGTCACAAGGGAATGCGCTATGGATAGATTGGTCAAAGACATTTGCATACGCTTTTCCCCCGATACCACTGATACACAGGGTAGTCAGCAAATGCAGAATCAGCAACATGACGCTAATACTGATAGTACCCCAGTGGGCCAGGCAGTCCTGGTTCTCAGATAGTAGAAATGGCACAAGAACCAGCACACAGGTTCCCAAGAAGAAAAGACCTGTTAGCAATGCAGAACGGAAAGGTGCTACACCCAGAGCCGGAGAGCCTCAGCCTAGCAGCATGGCTCCTGAAGACTTAGAATTTGCACACCTCAAATTACCACCAAGTACCATGGCAGTACTCAGGGAGGCAAGGAGACCTTCCACAAGGAAGTGCTACGTAGCAAAGTGGAAGAAGTTCTCTGAATGGTGCATCAAGGAGAATCTACAGCGAAAGATCACAAGGGAATCAACGGTACTAAAATACTTAACACACCTGCTACAAAGCGGATTAAGCTACACATCCCTGAGGGTGCACTTGGCTGCGGTAGTGGCCTACACAAGAGGAGAGACGGGGAAAAGTTTCTTCACCTCTCAGGTTGTGAAAAGATTTCTGGAAGGGGCGAAAAGAATCGCACCCCCAAAGAGGATGCCAGCACCAGCATGGAACCTCAAAGTAGTGCTAACTCAATTGATGAAGGCACCCTTTGAACCTATTCACAAAACTACACTGCACATGCTCACGCTAAAGACGGCCTTCTTAGTGGCTATCACGTCACTACGAAGAGTAAGTGAGTTGCAAGCGCTGACACTGCAAATACACAAGGACAGGATTGTAATGAGGACGGACCCACACTTCATGCCAAAGGTGGTGTCTCGGTTCCACGTTAACCAAACAATCCAAATACCAAGTTTTTTCCAAAACCCTTCCACACAAACCGAAAGGGCGCTGCACACACTAGTCGCCAGAAGGGCGGTAATGCACTATATGGAAAGGACAAAGGAGTGCAGGAAAACAAAGCAGTTCTTTGTCTCCTTTGCCAGCAGTTTTCTGGGACGACCAGTCACCAAAAATACCATTGCACGATGGATCGCGCAGACAATTCAACTCTGCCACAAACAGGCAGGACAACAATTACAAGGAGCAGCTCAAGCTCACTCAACAAGGAAGAAGGGAGCAACAATTGCGTTTCTAGCGAACACACCTATCCAAGACATTTGCCAAGCTGCAACATGGTCTTCAGTGCACACGTTCACTAAGCACTACTGTGTGGATATTCAAATGAACAAAGAAGCGCAAGTAGGACAAAAGGTCTTACAACATATTTTCAGTAACCAATGCTCATCTTCCACCCAGCCACCGCAATAAGGGAAAAACCGCTACTAAGTCTATGCACAGCATAGTGAATCCAGAAAGATTCCCGCTGCAAAACGTATAGTTTTACTTGTCGGTGTAGTTTTGCAGCTTGAAGACTTTCTGGATTCACTAGCGATCCCACCCTTATCCGCCAGAAAGATGAGGCATAAGGACAAAGGAGGCTAAAATTGCATACAGGGATCAAGCAAGCGGACAACAAAACAAGAAAGGAGAAAAAAAGAATCCGAAGATGGCGACCAAAGGTGGGAGCTTCCCCAGGAAGCGCGTCGACGTCACGAAGGACACCAAATGGTGGGACGTCGCCGCCCACCTGGGCCACGAAAAAAAAAAAAAAAGAGAAAAACTACGATTCCGGACCCAACCACAAGATGGCGGAATAATGCACAGCATAGTGAATCCAGAAAGACTTCAAGCTGCAAAACTACACCGACAGGTAAGAAACTATACGTTATACCTACACAAAGCATTAAAGCCGGCCCATTGTATCCAAAGATTTCAAGCGATATACAAACAGAAGCTAGTGGTTGGTAAAGACCATATTAAATATCAAAATGAATGGGCCTACACATTTTTACTTTGAAAAAAGGGGGTTCTTCGGAGTCCAGGCTATAAATGGTTGCCACACTCATTAATGCAAATAGGCATAACAGTGTATATATGTGTATACTCTTCTAAAGTAGAGCTGTTTGCAAGCCTACTATATACACACAACTTGAGGACACATATTCTCTCAAAGACAACAAGTGGTACACAACACCATTTATTGTTTTATAGTAGCCTAGGGAGAATAAAGACACTTCACGCTTTCCTCCACTATCACTGAATACCGCTACACAATCTATGCACATTATGTGAATCTAGAAGAGGTCTATGCTGCAAAACGAAATAGTTACTTACCTGTAACAATAGTTTTGTAGCATAGACTCGTCTAGATTCACATAAGACCCTCCCTCCTCCCCTGTGAAGGAGTAAAAAAAAAAGTAGCAATAAAAAAAAAAGGACAAATAAGATGCATAACATAGTCCCTAAATAAACACAGTACATAAGTACTGATAAGGGCTAACAAATAGCAAAAGGCTATACGTCTCCTCTTACAGTAGTACTACGTACTATATAAGAACTAAACAATAGCAGATGTGATACATCTGTCCAATGATAACAATGTGACCTGTTTCAACAGTCACAACCAACTACCCACATACCTCATAAACAAACCAATAAATAACAAATTGTAAAAGCATAACACATAAGTTACGATGCTTATTATACTATTCCAAACAAAATATATACAGCAACGTTGTTAAATACAAACAAGTATAGCTGAAACACAAATCGCATTTTAAAGATTCATTAGTGTCCCTGCACTCTCAGCTCAATAAACACATACAAGCAATATTAAACTTATTCAACAAACACAATCTCAAAGCAAAAAGGGGAAAAAATAATCTGAGAGCTTGCACACACACAAAGGGGGCTGTGCCTCACCACAGGGATCGGGTTTCACAACCATCCCACACAAAAAAAAAAAAAAAGACAAAGCACTTTCCGACTCCAACCAGTAGATGGCGGGATATGCACGTTATGTGAATCTAGAAGAGTCTATGCTATAAAACTATTGTTACAGGTAAGTAACTATTTCGTTCCTTAGGGAGGCAAGAAGGCGGAGCACACAAGTGTTGCACAGCCAAGTGGGTCAGATACATCCACTGGTGCAGGAACCACAAAAAACTGGAGACAAAGAGAGAACAGTTTGGTGCGAACATACCTCACCCACCTACCGGACTTAATTCTGACTAAGCATCAAGGTCCACTTAGTCGCTATACTTGCATACACCTGAGGGACAATGGGGGAGCAGCTTCTTCATCCCCCAGAAGGACAAGGTGACGGTAAAAGCAAACCCACAGTTTCTACTAAAGATAGTGTCCTAATTCAACGTCAACTTGAACATCCAGCTACCTTAGTTCTTCCAGGGACCCAAGACCTAGGCCGAAAGGGTGCTACACACTTTGGATATGCGAAGAGCACCCATGTCCTGCCTACAAGAGACATAGTAAGAAATTGAACCGACTCATCTCTTTTGCAAGGGCAAGCAAGGTCACACCAGTAACAAAGGGAAACATTGACTGTGGTTAGTAGAGACCATTCAAACCTGCTGTGCAAGTGCCGGGAAAGCTTTGCCTTCACGGCCCAGGGCACATTCCACAAGGAAAAGGGGAACAACTGTGGCATTCCTAGCAAATGTACCCATGAGCGACATCTGCATGGCTGAGACCTGGTCATCCACACACACCTTCACAAAGCACTGCTGTGTAGACATCCTGTTAAACAAGGAAGCTCTGGTGGGACAGAGAGTAATAAAACACCCGTTAGTAAACTCGAACACATTTCAGCCCAACCTCCACAAGCGGGTAACTACTGCTACATAATCTATGCACAGCATGTGAATCCAGAAGAGGATTCATGCTGCGAAACGAAATTGTTACTCACCAGTAGTAGTAGTTTTGCAGTCTGAAGAGTTTTCTGGATTCACATGCAACCCACCACCCTCCTCAGAAATATGAGGAAACAAACAGGCGAGATAGACGTCACTTCAAGAGAAAGGAAGGTTCCAACTACTGAGGAGGCCAAAGGGGGAAAAATAATCTAAACAGGACGACCATGCACAGGACCTTCCCGGGCACACATCTGATGTCACACATTGGATAATCTTATTACCACCAAATGTTGGTCAATTACCAAAGAGGGGAAAAAAAGGGGAAAAAAACCCCACCATTCTGGATTCACCCACTAGATGGCGGTATAGATGCACAGCGTGTGAACCCAGAAAACTCTTCGGCTGCAAAACTACTCCTGCCGGTAACCATTTAGTTTTTCATGTTCTTTTGGAAATGGCTCAATAGGTTAATCCTTCTCAAAAGACACATGGAATTCTGATGCCTCACCTTCTCCCAAATATTACTATTTAGCCTCGTTTTTATCCCAGTTAATTCTGTTGGAGTGTTATATCCCCACAGACTTCTTTTCTAGTTCCTTTTTTATTATTTTTGTGTAATGCAGACAAGTGTCCTTTAAAAAGAGACTTACCACGTCTGTCCTTTTAAAACTCCCCAAAAAATAACATTCTTCTGCAAGGAAGCTAGCTACCATCAGTGGGTTATGAAACCAAAAGGAAGAAGGCTAACAGTATGAAGAATCAAACAATTTGACAGATGGTGTGATTTGGAAGGAGAATGAATCGAGAGTAGAACAGCAGACTTATGAATACAGCTGTAAGAAAATAAATGGCAAAGGTGTTAATGAAAGTTGGGAAAGTGCACAGTATGTGAGATTTGTTCGTCAAAAGCATCCTTGCAGATTATATTTAATTTCATTCCAGCATTTGTAATAGGTTGATACAAGGGCCCTCCATAAAGGCCCACTTGCTAAGTGCTACAATGATTGCTTCTGACGTAGTCTGATTCTTTGTCACCCTTCAGCCTGATGCACTATTGTTTGTGGTCTCAATAATGAGAAACTGTTATCTTATTATGAATGTTTAAAAATCACAGAAGTGCTTCTTCGTGATCAGGACTAATCTGAGGTTTTTCCAAGCATCTTTGAAGTTGACATCTGGCGTACATCATTAAGGACATCTCTAAAACGTCTGTTCCGCACCTTGGTACTGCAGTGAAATGCCTACTATAGATGGTTGTAGGGAATGAATATTGTCTTCTACACACTGCAGGGTAATGCTTAATTCTCTCAGTGCAGTCGGCACCAAACAGGAGACATCTTGTCCGATTGTTAAACGCATTTTTTCAAAGGCAATGTGTCATTTTGTTGAACATGTTTTAACTGTCCATCAATTGACTATGCCAGTATTCTGATCTGTGATTGGAAGCAATTAAGCAAATATTGTTGGTTGTGCCTGAGCAAGGGGTTAAAACCCTGAACAAAACTTTAGAGAGCCTGTGTATGTGCTCACAGGGATGCCCTAATGAATCAATTGTTTACCTGAAACACTACATTCAGACCTTCTGGAGCTCAACTTCTAAGTCTGCAATTGTGTTTTATAAGCCTCTATTAAACTCCAGCAGATATCTGGAACTGTTTATGTGCACACATAATTAGATGTGCAGATAATAAACACAAGTCGTGGTGTTTGATATTTGTCTTTGCAGTTTATCTCAGGAAATTCCCCCTATATGCAGCAGTAGTAGATGAAAAAAGAAAAAGGTAGGCCTGGTGTCTTAGCTCTCTTCCCCTCTCACCAGATGCAAATTTCATAGAAATGGGTGCCAGGGAAGGGCATATTTTGCCGATCAGGCCTGTTCACCTTTATGCAGGGTAAAAAGATGCTCTGTTCAGAAAAACTGTTTGTGCAGAGCCTCCAAAATGATCCCTTATCTGCACTATGGCTGTTTTGGTTGCATACAGTCAGGACGTCATGGCATGCCTGTGCATGCTGAGCCATTAAAGAAAACGGACTTAAACCAAGGCTTTATATTGGTGATGCTTTTATTTGAAATTGCGGCCTTCGTACACGTTGGGTAACATATGCAGGCAATTAGCAATTTGCAAAATAGCTAAAAGCTGGAAGGTCTGATTAAGACCAACAGGATAAACTGCGCACGTGCCCACTCAAAATTGAAACACTGAAGCTGTTTGGAAGTTACTTGCAGCTTTCTTCAATTGTGGTACTTAACCACCCTGCTTCACTTTTATTATGGTTGTAAATCAGCCTGCACGTCTTTTGTCTTGACTAGCCCTTAATCACATAACTTGACATCATAAATCCATGATTACTGTAGAGCGTGTCATAAATCCACATAGCCTGGTTGACAACAGGTTACCTACAAGTCATAAATCAATCAGGCCATAAATCAAGTAATAAACAAAAGCTGTATATTGTCATAAATCAACCAAAGGCCCTAATATGTCATAAATCAAAAGTACAAACACATTTATGGCATTTTATAAAAGTCTTTCTTCGCCATGCATCAGTCCTGCGTTCATTGCCGTAAACTGGAACCCCTAGAGCTGGAGCTTCACCATGTGAATGGGAGGTGGGGGTTCCACCATCTCTATTTTAGGCCCAACTTGCTCACATACTTATTGGGTGTGGGCCTGGGCTGTGAGTGCAGTGTTCTCTGACCCCTCCCCTCTCTGACCGCCATACCCTGCCAAGAGAGAGAGACCGCGCTCTCCTGGGTGTTGGACGGAGTGGCGAGTAGGAGCCGTCTTGTTAAAAGTGGGGGCACGATTACCAAAGCGAGACACGGAAGGCAGTTGCATGTCCGCGCTGAAGGAGGTGGTTAAGGATATCATGTTTAGGAGAGACTAATCAGGGTGGACCCTGCAGGCCCCTAGATTGTGCCTATCTAGAAATGTATACACATTAACTGGGCTAACAAGACGCAATACATACCTATTGGTCTTAAGCCAAATGACTTGGTCCTGAGGAGACCCTTAAAATATACCAGGGTCGAAACGTCAACATCTTATCCCTGGCTCACGCTTTGATAATGATGATTAGAAATGTGCAATAATTGCCAACGTTTCGCTCACAAATGAACTAATGAGCTGGGCTGTACGGTGTCTTATGTTTAGATTTGATGTATTGTCGCATTCACTTGAGCACTCCGTTGTTTGCACTTTGTAGATAAGGATTACACTGAAGACTACGAAGAATTGTTGCATATATATCCACAAAGGAAACCCTTGGTCAGACCTCTTATTCATTACTATTATATTTTTATTATAATTGAGAAATCCTCTAATGTATGAATAATTACATCAAGTGCGGGGATCCCTAATTGAGTGTGATTCCCACCATATAAATGACGCTCACGGCACATTGTACTTGCATACATTACCCTGCCAAGAAGCAACTCAAGGTAAGTACCTGGTCTGCCACCCCGTTGGTGGACTTTCAAACTCCTTAAGCTCCATTCAACAGACTCCTTTTTCACCACGCTACACGCAGGCTAGCATCCTCGGGCTGCTCACCATCTCCAGAATTTGTTCTTTTGGCAACCTGCCAGCACCATGGCTGCCCATATGTTGCCCCAGAATACCTCCAGCCCCGCCTCTGATAGGTGGACTCTGTCCGAAGTATTCTGGGCATCTCAAACTGATTAGGCCATGCCGAATAGCTTCCAACCATTAGCCCTGCAATATTTTGCCACAACCACATTGAGCTTTTTTCTGGACTTCTGATAGGGCGCTAGTGGACCAAACACTCTCCCATCTCTGTCTGGGCACAATTTCGGACCATAAAAGGCTGACGCTGCCTACTAGCCTGGAATCTCTAGTTAAACTGTCCCCGATGTTCTCTAGAAGTTCTTTCCATCCCTGCCTAACTCTGCCATGCCGGCCCCCCCCACCCAGGTGCACAATCAACACATCCGGTTTGTTTGGGTACTCCTTGTGTAATCTCAGTAGTGGGGCCTCAAGCTGCTTTCATCCCATTGTGGGTGCTCCCACCCATCTTACCCTTGTGTTGTTGGGATTAGGAAGCCTTTCAACACCCCCCCCACCCCTCCAATTGTTGAGTATTGAGTTCTCTGGATGAAAGTTTGTCCCACCATCCACAGAGTTTTCCTCCTCTCACATGGCGAGACAAACTGTAACTGCTTGGTGCACAGTTTGTGTAGGTTGTGTGTGTATGAGAGGTTATATGGCGAGGTGTCTGGGTCCTCCTCCTTGCGGAGCATCACAACGCCTGTAGACTGCTGATCGCCATCTTCCTACATGTTTGATGCCATCTGTTGTAAGCCTCCATCTGGCTGATGTTATTGCTGCCCCAATGCAGAAAGAATGAGTGTATGCACTTTTATGGATACTTTTGTACCCGAATAAAGATTGAATTGAGTGCCAAACACAGCAGCAGGTAAACCCACTTTTATGAATGCCATCTTTAGCACTGCTCTAAACTGGAACCTGCTCAGGCACTCCCTATTCCTGTGTTTGTACAGTGGACCTTCTCCTGCATCCAGTGCACCGGACACGGATCGCTGCTTGACAGTCCCTGCAGTTTTATTAGCATGCCCGTTGCCTCCTGATAAGTCTTGGACTTCCTCAGTCACTTCTATGTGCCCAGCGCCCAGCGGCACATCTTGCGCCTGAAGACAGGCCCCTGCTGTCTCATTAATCACTAGCTCGCTTACCCTAAAGACACCAAAGAAAGCTAGCATGAAGGCTGCCTTGAATAAAGTGATTTACGATGCATCTGTGCATATTTCAGGCAAAACCCCTATTAGGCGTGTCAGCGCGTTGAACTCTATGGTCCTAAGCTTGTCCACCTTCACCCTTCTAGGTGTTGCTAACCCTTCATAGTCGCTTTGAGGTAGGGAGCTGCAGTGGGATCTTCCCCTGTGGTCAGTTTGGAAAAATCGGCTATTATTGGCAAATGTGCCTGTGCCCAGGATCTGTCGTGATGAAATTCCCACTTCATTAACTGCTCTGTGGCCCGGGCTGTGCTTGCAGTTTCCCTGAAAGATTGCAGCCCCATAACCTTAATCACTTTTTTCTTGTAAGTGGCATACATACCTCTGCGCTGTCTTGGATGCCAGTGTGTGCTCTACCAGTTGGGGCAAGTCTCGTCTGCCAGGGACCACAGCCCCTCTTGTAAGGGGGGTCATGTTACTCTCTGCATTGGGAGCCAGCTCCCTGAATTTCCACATCTGGAAACGAGAGAGCACATCCACTTGAGCTTTCTTTATCACCCTGGACGTGTCTCGCCCTCACCTCCAGGTTGCCTGTCAACTGTAGTTTAACTAGTCGTCTTAGCCTCAGAACCAGCGGGCATTTGGCCGCCGTGTGTTAATGCCGTGTATGTACCACCGATTGGTTATCGCACTCTAGGGGTCTGCTTCATGTTACATAGCCTTGCTTTCTATATTGTCAGTGCTACAATAATCTGAAACAACTCTAGAAATGTTATGTTCGAGGCATATGAGCTGTAGATCGTATACTTGTGCATAGATCGCCATCTGGTGTTGGGCTCGGATGTTTGCACTTTGTTTTTGTCTTGGAAGAAGTCTTTTGTAGTCACTAGGTAGGTGACTCCTCCTTAGGACGATAGTGCGCATGGGCATCGACTCCATCTCCAGATTGTTTTTTTCCGCCATCGGGTTCGGATGGAATTTGCTGTGCTCCGGGTCGATATCGGTTTCGAATCTCCCTTCGACCCGCAATCCCTCTCCACTCAACGGTATTGTCTCGATCGCGTTTCCCTTTCGACGCGCATCTTTAAAACACTCCTCAACCTCTATCTTCGACGCGGGCCGCTGGGCCTATCCTCGCCGACCACGCCTGCAGTCAATGGAAAGGACTCCTTTCAAAAAATGCCCCGGGTGTGGTGCTAAGTTCCCACACACGGACTTGCACAAGGTTTGTAATCTCTGCCTCTCCCCGGAGCACGAAGACAAAAACTGCAAGGCCTGTGCATCGTTCAGGTCGAAGAAAACCATCCGTGATCGTCGGGCTCGATGTCACGAAATGTCTCGCGGAAGCAGCTCGATTCAGGACATCTTCGGAGCAGATCCCAATGTCCAGCTGGAACAACAAGGTGATGAAGAAGACATCTCCGTCTCCAAGGCCGACTACTCCGACGTCGAAGAGGAGACAGTCACCGTGGCTCAGCGGTCCGGGAGTACCGAAACCCCCCTCCCAAAATCCAAACCTAAGGCTCCGGTAACACCCTCTCCCTCGGGCTCAGGTTGACACCGGCAACATGTCTCAGACGCCCCGCCCTCGGGCCCGGCTATGAAACCTAAAGATAAGCCTTCTGGCTCGGGCTCGAGCCAATCTTGGGAGCCGAAACCTGCTTCAGAATCCAAAAAATCTTGGGAGCCGAAAACTGCTTCGTAATACAAAAAATCATCGGAGACTCGGTCCAAAGAACATTCTGACCCAAAATCTTCAGCACCGAAAAAAAACATTTTACCCACACAGCCTGTACCTGATTTTTCGGATTCAAAACAAAAAAACTCTTTTTATCGACCCACAGACTGGCAAAGTCGTCGCCAAGCCTCCAAAAAAGAGGAAACTGGACACTTCAGAGGAATCTGAAATACCCTTGAAACGAAAGGAGATGAGTACTAACCCCTCCCCACCTCCTTCTCCTTCACCAGTTGATCCGAATCTTCTGATTTCTCCACCACACTCCCCACAACCTATTTTTTCACCTCAAACATCAGATACTGAGGATGATCATATCGATAGGGGTGGGAATATAGATCCACATGGGGATGATGATGCACATACCATCCCACACGATGTAGACCCTTGGGATGACTACAACACAGATCCGACCCACATAATGACCCGGACCTCTATCCATCTAGGCCATCACCACCAGATGACAACATTGGGTTTGCGCAACTAATCAATAGGGCTGCCCAATACCACAGGGTACAGTTACATTCTGATCCCTTAGAGGAAGATTTTTTACTTGAAACCTTTGCACCCTCGCAAAAGTCCACACACACCCTGCCAATGTTAAAAGGTATGCTCAAACATGCCCCAGAAGTTTTTAAGGACCCTGTCAGAGCCAGAATTCTCCAGGATAGATAATTATAAGGCAGCCCCCAATGACCCAATTTACATTAAAGGTCAGGTCCCTTTGGATTCTCTTATGGTGTCTGACGCACTCAAGAGGGCAAACTCACAGAGTACAGGCGACACCCCACCCCCCCTCCTGATAAGGAGTCCAAATTAATAGACTCATCTGGTAAACGTATTGCGTCACAGGCTGCAGATCATTGGCGGATTGCCAATGCCCAAGCTTTATTGGCCAGGTACGACGGGGCTCACTATGATTAGCTTGAAAAGCTCATGCAACACCTTCCTGACCAGTACAAACAAAAGGCCAACGACCTTATCCTAGAGGAGAAATTGATCACAAACACCTCAATTAAATGTGCGCTTGACGCGGCTGATACCGCATCTCGCGCCATTAACACTAGCGTTTTGTTGCGCAGGCACGTTTGGCTCCGGGTCTCCGGATTCAAACAGGAGGTGCAATTTGCTATTCTAAATCAGCCCTTTGATCAAGAGCATCTTTTCGGGCCCTCTTTGACACATCTTTAGAAAAAATGAAAAAAGATATGGAACCTGCTAAGTCTATGGGGGCCTTACAATTCCCTTCCCCTAGAGGCTCTTTTCGCCGCTCCAAAACTATTGGCTCAGAACATCCCTCTGCGTCCTATGAGCCCTACTCAAACGTCCTCCAAAGGATACTTTCGCGGAGGCTACAGAGGCAACAATGGTAAGGGAAGAGGTCGCGGCAACAATAACTGCACCTCCCCTACCACCAAACAGTGACTTCCCTGCACTTCCCCCCGATCATCCCACTCCTGTCGGGGGGGGGGGGGGGTGTCTCTCACAGTTCCTACCTGTCTGGAATTCAATCTCCACAGATAAGTGAGTAAGACAAATTATCCAGTATGGTTACTGCCTGGAACTCATCTCTACCCCCCAAACATTCCTCCCAGACAACGTCTAATGTCCTCGGAACATCTAACACTTCTCAAACAAGAGGTTCTCTCCCCATTACAAAAACATGCAATAGAACCAGTCCCCTTGCCTCACCAAGGCACAGGGGTTTACTCCCTCTATTTCCTAATTCCAAAAAAGGACGGCTCTCTCAGGCCCATATTGGACCTCAGACCACTAAACGTCTACATTCAGTCGGATCACTTCCACATGGTCACTGTCCAACAGGTGCTCCCACTACTTCAACAGGGCGACTTTCTCTCCACTCTCTATATTAAAGGACGCCTACTTTCATATTCCCATTCACCCCGCTCACAGGAAATATCTCCGGTTCGTGGTAGATGGTCAACACTACCAATTCAAGGTCCTCCCATTCGGGGTGACTACAGCACCCAGAGTCTTCACAAAGTGCCTCGCAGTAGTTGCAGCCCACTTAAGAAGACCGCACATTCATGTCTTCCCTTATCTGGACGACTGGCTCATAAAAGCCAAGTCACACAGCAGCTGTGTGCAACACACAAAACAATCCAACTGCTTCATGACTTGGGATTCACGGTAAACCTCACCAAATGCCACCTCCAACCATCCAGCATAGAACAATATCTAGGGGCTACAATAGACACTTCAAAAGCTCTAGCATACCCCAACCCAGCCAGGATAAGTGCCATTCAAGCTCTAATACAAAATTTTCAGCCTCAACACTCACTACCAGCGCGAGTGTTCATGCAGCTAATCGGGATGATGGCCTCTTGCATTCTCATCGTCCCTTATGCAAGACTCCAAATGCGTCCGTTACAGGATTGTTTGGCACGTCAGTGGAACCAGGCTCAAGGTCAGCTAAAAGATCTGGTGTTGGTAGACGACCGCACCCATCGCTCTCTGCAGTGGTGGAAAACACACAACCTTTCCAAAGGGCGGGCGTTCTTCGACCCGGTTCCACAGATAGTGCTAACAGCAGAGGCATCGCTCACCGGCTGGGGAGCTCATCTTCAAACCCATACCTTTCAGGGCATATGGACCCCTCAACAAAAACAATTCCACATAAATTACCTGGAATTGTTGGCAATCTTCCTAGCGTTAAAATCTTTTAACTCCACCTCGTAAGCAAAGCTGTTCTAGTCCGTACAGACAACATGACAGCAATGTATTACATACAAAAACAGGGAGGGACACTCTCTAGCTTCCACACCTAGCTCAAAGCATATGGAGATGGGCCATTCCTCAAAACATATATCTCCTTGCAGAACACCTCCCAGGAGTACACAATCAAATTGCGGACCTACTCAGTTGCCAAACACAGCAGATCCACGAATGGGAACTTCATCCTCAAGCTCTGCTTCCATTCTTTCAAATGTGGGGCCACCTAGAAATAGACCTGTTTGCCACACACCAAAACGCAAAATGCCCAAGCTCCGCATCCAGGTATCCACACCTATTGTCCAAAGGCAATGCGCTATGGATAAACTGGTCAGGCAAAGTTGCTTACACTTTTCCGCCTCTCCCACTCATTCCGCTAGTGGTTCGGAAACTCAAACAGCATTCCCTCACAATGATCCTGATTGCTCCAACATGGGCCCCACAGCCATGGTTCACAACCCTCTTGGAACTATCAGTAGTTCCTCATCAAAAGCTACGCCTCTCACCCAACCTTCTCACTCAGAACCATGGAGAGATAAGGCATCCAGATCCCAGTCAACTCAACCTTGCGATCTGGCACCTGAAGTCTTAGAGTTTGGCTACCTTAATCTCCTGCCAGACTGCATGAACATCATTAAAGAGGCTAGACGTCCTACCACTAGAGCTTGCTATGCCGCAAAGTGGAAAAGATTTGTAATTTACTGTTCAAATAACAAAATCAACCCACCAGACGCTTCTATTCAACACATCATCTGTTACCTTTTGCATCTACAACAATGTAACCTAGCGTATACATCCATTAGACTACATCTTGCAGCAATAGCAGCCTATCTCCAAAACAGACAACACTTATCTTTGTTTAGAGTACCCGCTATTAAAGCATTTATGGAAGGACTTAAAAGAATAATTCCACCTAGAGCTCTCCAGTATGGAACCTAAATGTGGTACTTACCAGGCTCATGGGTCCCCCATTTGAACCTATGCATAAATGCGAATTACAATTGCTCACCTGGAAAGTAGCTTTCCTAGTTGCGATCACCTCTCTCAGAAGAGTCGGTGAACTCCAGGCATTAACCATACAAGAACCATTTCTCCAAATCCATCATAACAAAGTGGTTCTTAGGACTAACCCAAAATTTCTACCTAAAGTCGTCTCTGCTTTCCACCTTAACCAGTCTGTAGAACTCCCAGTGTTTTTCCCTCTACCAGACTCAGTAGCAGAACGGGCTCTTCACACGCTCGACGTAAAAAGAGCGATACTTTACTACATTGAAAGAACAAAATCCTTTAGAAAGACTAAACAACTGTTTGTGGCTTTCTCATCACCTCATAAAGGCAATCCTATCTCAAAAACGGGGATTGCAAGGTGGATTGTTAAATGCATCCAAATATGCTATGCTAAAGCCAAACGCACCTTAACCATTCCCCCTAGGCCTCACTCCACACGTAAACTAGGGGCATCTATGGCATTCTTAGGAAACATTCCCCTAGATGACATCTGCAAAGCAGCAACTTGGTCTACACCACACACGTTCACAAAACACTATTGTGTAGACGTGCAAGCAAAACAACAAATTAGTGTGGGCCAGGCTGTATTAAGAACACTTTTTCAAACCCCTGCAACAGATACAGGTAGCCACCGCTAACGAGGTAACTGCTGTATAGTCTATTCACAATTATACGATCTACAGCTCCTATGCCTCGAACAGAAAATGCTACTTACCAGTATGCATCTGTTCTTGGCATGTAGAGCTGTAGATTCGTATACGCCCACCTGCCTCCCCGGATACCTCTATCTGTTCCAGTACTACCTTACTTAGATACAATACACATGGACATCCTTTTCTATTTCTTACTAACTCCATCATAACCCTCCATGGCAAAACAATCTGGAGATGGAGTCGATGCCCATGCGCACTATCGTCCTAAGGAGGAGTCGCCTACCTCGTGACTACAAAAGACTTCTTCCAAGACAAAAACAAAGTGCAAACATCCGAGCCCAACACCAGATGGCGATCTATGCACAAGTATACGAATCTACAACTCATGCCAAGAACAGATGCATACTGGTAAGTAGCATTTTCCTTATCCCTGCAGGAGGCCACCTCTGTGGGCATCATTTATCCCAGAGTATTGGTCCTAAACACAGGCTGCGTGCCGTGTCCATGTACAGGGCTTGCTGTCAGAGACCCATCCTTTCCTCCATATGAGCACCCCGTTGACGTCGCAGGAAGACTCAGGAGGGATAGCCAGGTCCTCAGATTGTGCTTTGCCTCTGCACTTATTCTGACATGGTGGTGCTTCTTCCGCAGCCCTTTTGTCAATTGAGACAGCGGTGCCGTCCCAACATGTACAGTGGCTAGGCATGGGCAATTGAGCTCTTTTAATAGTCATGATGCCCTTCATATTTCAAATGCTGTGGCCTCCCCATTGGCCAGGGGGCTTTGCGCCTCTCTTGCGGCTTTTGCCGCCCTTTCCCCTCACCCGTGTGCTCGTGCAGGCGGGTGTCGCATCCTGTCTATTGTTAGTGTCCCCTCCAGTGGACCTATGCTCCCGGTGCGCCGGCCCCTTTAGCCCCCTTCGGGTGCGGGCCTCTGCTACTTCCTTTCGTATCTAAGGAGAGAATACTGCTGAGTGGTCGGTTTGAAAATCCCCTGACACGAGAAGGAATTTGTCCTGCCCAGCAGGCACGAACCAACTTTTAAAGAACTTCACATTGTATTATTATTACATTATATAGTGCTTTCTACCCTTGACGGGGCATTGAAGTGCTTTATGCCAATCAGCACACTGCCTCGAAACCAAAGGTTTGTGCCTAATCCAGTGGTTATTGGGATTAAACTTGTGCTCTCGGAGACCATTCCATGCATTTACTCCAGTGTCTTCGTGGTGGATTAAATTAGTAATAGCTGTGACCATTAGTGCAGTGATGGGAGTTAATGCAGATGGTAGGTGGCATTAGTAAATGAGCTGGAGGAGATTTTGAAGGTCTTGCTAGTTTGCATGGTATGACTTTCAAAGGACTGCTCTTTAAAATGAGGTGTGTGCAACTTGCAGAAATACAATAAGGGTTAAGGCGCAAATATGTGGTTTACTTGGAGTAGGCTGTATTCATAGAGAGGAGGCGTGCAGCAGATGGCAAATGAGTGTTGGTCAAAGAAATTGGCGGTTTTAAATTAAGGTCAAAGATTTCATGCAGAGTTTTAGGAACAGAGTAGACTCGTGAGATGGCATGAACTGTAGGTATGCAGAACTGTAGAAAGGAACATTATTTGTCTGAGATGTTGATCTATTTGGTAATTTTGATAGGCCCTAGAATCAAGCGACCAGTCTGTTTGCTGCTAAGCAATTGCTAAACCACCACTTAAGTAAAGGCAGCTGATCAGCTCATAGGTTGCAAGTATAAAGTAACTGCTGGCCGCATATTTAGGATAACATTGAGAGTTTTAGGCTGTGCTTGAATGACGCAGAAGCCTCATTATCAAAAAAATGTTGGAGAATATACAGGGTAATAGTGGAAATGTCTGCAAGCATCCCAAAGGAGATTATGTAAATGGTTGAGTGGATGACTTCTGATGTTTGCCCTTAGTTTGTCTCACTGTATTAATTACGAAAGGAAAGTGAGAACCATGTGGATGCCCCATTTTAGCATCGTACAGAATGGGGATTAAGGATAGCTTCCCAGATGAATAAATAGGGAAAGAACAATAATGATCCCTAGGCATTGTGGCCTCTGCAACAAGTCAGAGGCCTAGCAGTAAAACCCTGATTGGGTGGGAAATAAAACCAGAAGTTGGCACAACCGGTGCGAACTTCAAGAAACGTTTTAAACATCTGAAAGTGGAAAAATCCTTCTGTGTATGATCTGGAGAAAACTGCATGAAAGGTCAGAAGATCAGCCTCAGATGTGGCTGATCAATTCCAACTTAAACACAAGAACTGTGGAAATGCTTCCAGCAGAACCATCTGCATAAGAGGCATTCCACACAATGCTTATGTTCCAAATTACAGGGCTTCCTAAGACTGGTGAATGCTGTCGACGGTAGAGCACAGGCCCGGAACTAGACAACACTTATTAGGCTTGAATAGGGGGAACAAACTTTTGGACATACTCATGAGTTCACTTGGGGGAAAAGGAGAAGCTGATGGCCCAACCCCACAGATATAATTGGCATGTCTTTCTAAGGTCACAAACTTCAACTCTATGAAGACCTGACAATCTGTGTTGAGAAGAAAGTTTAGGGTTGTAAGAAATCTGTCCTCAAAAGATCACTTACCAGTGGAGCATTGGTTTTCTGATGTTTTTAGTCAGATATTTGTTTTATGTGGTGCATTTATTGTGACATGAGGCACATCCATTTAGAATCACACTTCTCAGGAGATGCTTCTTCTCCATAAAATCTCCTAAAGGAAGACCACTGCAAAGGTACAATGCTGAAAATAATCTGCTTGAACATTGAATACCTAAATGGACCAGCAAAGAATTTGTCTTCCTAAACATGCTTTGAGACTGTAAGTGTGAAATCTGTCATTGATGAAACTAATCGTCTGAAAGCATTGGTTTAGTCTTAGATAGTTCCCTAAACCGTTCTCTTTGCTACCCAGCAAAAAGGGAGAAGTGACAACATTGCCAGCTAGAGGTGATGTTCAAGAACAATTTGCTTGGAAATGACGGAGCATCAGCACATCATTGAGCGCTTGAATTAGAACTTTGGACATAGGTTAAGCAGAATACACATTACTTTGACAGTAATTTATCATAGGTAATAAAACAGACTGCTTGCTTTAAATGGAATGGAGAAAAAATGTGAGAGGATTCTTCTGGAAGTTGTACACCTAGCTAAAACTTTATCTTGTTTTGCAGGAAGCTTTATGCAGCAGAATACACCTTCACTTTTTGCGGTCTTTTCTGGAGGGATCCTGACTACCTGCACTTAAACTTAAACAGGCAGCACATCTTGACCGCCCGATCACAGCTGAAGAAGTGATCAGCAACCTGAGTAACTTAATACTGGACGCAGATTTTATTGAACACACAGCAGTGCTCTGGACCACATTTTGATTAGATGGTTGAATAGATTTGCCAAAACTAGTTTACAATCTCCTTCAGTGAAGTAGGATATAATCAGTCATATCTAACAAAGGCTCACCCATTGTGAAGCTCCTACAGACCAATATTGTTGTTGAACGTAGATGCAAATGTGTACCAGAATTCTGGTAGCTAGGTTGAGCACCCTTTTGACTGGCCTAATGGACCCAGGTTATTCTGGGCTTGAAAGTAGAACCTGGGGATAACACGAATAAATTGGCATTTAAATGACTGTATACGCAGAACCTGAAAGCAGTCTCTCCTACTCTTGTTTGTGCTGTCAGTTCCTAGGTTGAATTCTCCAGAATCCGCCCTAATTATAGAAATTGTGTTCTTGCTGGCTATAGGGATCTGAAAACCTTTATCAGTGTTCTCTTCTAGCATTTCATATAAAGAGAGTTAATACTTTCCCTATTATTGGTAACATACACTGTCTGGTTTATGGTACCTACTTGGCTATGATGATTTCTGGCTCAGGTTGCGGAGGTCAAAACTTAAACTTCTATTTAGGACTTGCCTGTTCAAATGGAGAAATTGCTTTGAGACAAGAATTGAAGTTTGATGGTTACATCTTTGGCCTTCTATTCTCTGCTATGCCCAAGCTCTTCTACACATTGGTTTCCTCGGTAATTTCAGATCCCTAAAATAGAAAATAGGATTATTGAGGTCAATTTAAGACATCAAGATGCTTAAATACACAGAAATGGAAAGGTGTAGCAGTCCTTGTGGACAGATATCTTAGATGTCAACTTCATTTTATGATGGATGGCAGTTTTCTCTCTCCATCAAGGAATGAGACAATGGTGCAAACATAGTAAACAAAATAATTTGCAAGTTTTAACCAGCCACTAAATAACAGATTGACAAATCATTTGTATCTACTAGGTATTCCGCCTCCATGAATATTGCAGGTAATCCTTTTCTTATCAATATTCGTGCTTAAAAACCTTTTCCATCTGCTCCCACTTGATCCAACTCTCTAGATCCATTCATATTAATGTCTAACACGTAAAGGGCACTCCTTCCTCCATATTCACCTCCTAGCCATTGAACTGCTCCGATACCTTCTATTGCTCCTCTATTTGTCAATCCCTTTACCCACTTAAATACCTCCAAGAACACTTTTCTGGGCCATCTTCTCTCTGCGTGACTAACCTTTCTGCCAAAGGCATTTCCTGCCACTAATTCACTGTTGAACCCAGACATTTGCTTCTTTCACTCCGGCACAACCCTAACAGAATGGGATCAACTACCACTTAACCAGAAGTCTGCCAGAAATATTATACGTTATTAGCAACAGCTATTGATTAATGATACTATTACACATCTCCCACTTCTTGAATGCCACGTGATGATAACCTCCCATGGTCGACACCTCAGGGTCTGCTATAAAAGCCACGTACGTTTTTTCATCTTTAAGTCAACAGTGCTTACTACATCTAGGGCTCTATGCCATGTGACTGAAAAAAACCTCTGTATGTTACTTCAGTTTGCACAGTGCCTAACAAAGATCATGCTACTTTACAACTTATCCAACTGCCTTCAAGGCAGCATTCAAGATCCACCTCCCACTTTGTGAAAATCCCACATTCTCAGTCTGCCAATATCAGAGCCACCTTCATTGGTGGAGCTTTGAATCTTGTTGAATATAGTATTCCTGGATTTTAAAAAGTTATTGTGCCACTTTTCTGCGGTTGCTTGCACAACCATCCATTTAGGTTCTGTGTACGTTGTATCTACTAAAAATTATTTTAGAAAATAAATTAAAGGTGAGCATTGGTAAGTTTTGCAATGCATCCTGTAGTTTATACTATTTCAAAATGTGCTTTGTGAAGAAACTTTATAATCTGTTGCAGCGCTGTACGCTTATTTTTATATACTTGGAGCCTAAACTGCAGAAAATGTGAATTTAACCCTTCAACAGTAGTAAAATTATTAACTGAAGGTAATCTACTTTACTGAAAAAGCCAATTATTTTTGTCTTAAGAATGTTTTAATTGAAACACATTTATACATCCTATTGGTATTCAAAAAATGATCTGACTCCATACAATACTTATTCTTTTTCCTAGCTGGTGTGCGAATGGTCTATCCAGCATGCTTTGTCCTAGTTCCTCAGCTGGACATCCCTACTCAAAGTTCTATGGGATCATCTCATTGTGCAACTAGCTGTTTGGGTGCCAACCAAGTGCCTTCTTCTACTAGAGATCCTGCCATGTCTTCAGTAACACTAACTCCACCTACGTCGCCTGAAGAAGTTGTGCCAGGTGCTGTAAATATTTGTGTTTACTTAATCTGAATTGTTGTGGTTGCCTTCTTGAATAAGAACACAATCCACAGTCCTCTAGAACATTAAAGTTAATGGCCTTTGTTTCTTAATTTTGCATCTGAGTAATGCTTTAATTACAACTCTGTAAAGTTGTAAGTGTTCAATTGTGTTGTATTTGTTGATTGCAATAGCCTTCCGGTGGAGTGGCGTGGAGGCAAATCTGAGTTTCAGCATTCTTCTTGTGAGCTATAGTCACAAATCTGGAGACTGTGTATTAGTGCAATAGGTGCGAGCAGTTTTGATTGCAGGTCAGCAATAACTGGATTACTGACTTTAGACTTGTGGTCCATTCTCACTGTAACTTTACTTTCTCTACGATAATGCCCTAACAGTAAACCCTGGTGAGGTGTTGTGTGGAAAGAATTTCTAGGTGTAGTTTATTTGCCTGGGATTCCCCACAGCCTCTGCCGCTTGTGTAAACTTGTTACCCCCATCATAGTACTTTTCATGGTTAGATGTTCATTTCAGAATGCCTTTATTCCTTGAAGCCCCACAGTGACTCTTTCCTAAAGTCAGTGTATTTCAGTTTTATCCATCCACATCTCTGACTTGGACCTGGCACATAGCACCTCTTCTTCAGTCTTGCTTCATGTGCTAGTGCATGAGGTATTCTAGATCTCTGTTATCTTCTGCTTAAAAATGCCCACAGTTCTATTCTGGCTACAGCCATAAATGATTCTCATTAAATATAATGGGGTTGCCCTGTGCCCCTCAGAACCTGGGTATACAATTATAAACTACAAGTGATTCTGTTAGGTAAAAGCAATTCTTTACCAAGAACTGCGAACGATGCTGTTCATTGAGCATTGATATTCAGGGCCAAAAATTGATCCCTTTTCAGGCAGAGTGAGAGAGCTTCTATCAGACCCTCTACATCAAAAAGAATATTTCAGCTCACGAAACACAAAAAGCAATTTCTTAATTCAATTTATTGTTCAGCTGTCCATAATACACAAAATACATACAATACATTAAATTATATTAACCTATATCATGTGTAAAATCAAACATTCCCAGTGTTCACACATACAAACATGAAAGACATGAAAAACATGTATAGTCAAATGCCCCGAAAATTTAAGTTCAGAATATCCTTCTATTTTTCTTTTTTGCATTGTAGTATGGGTGAAGCCGGACATAAGAGATTCACGACCTTGACGTGAATATCTTATGTCCGGCGTCAGCCATCATCAATGCAAAAAAGAAAAATAGAAGGATATTCTGAACTTAAATTTATGGGACATTTTAGATTTTTTTTTTCTTGCCCTGCTCAGACTTGTGTTGAGATTCAAAGGCCGATACCACTGATCCTAACAGGTTAGACATACTGTGGTAAATCAACATCACCCACCATGGATATTGCATAGAGCTGATAAAAGCACAACCAACCATAAAACCAAATGTGAGGTGATAAAGCAACAAGCACACATTGCAGATGTAGCGGATCTCCTGCAAAAGGCAGCTATAAATAGTGCCAGTCTTAGAAATAGGGCAGGGAGTTTATTTGGTACATTTCCTAGTACCCAAGACAGATTTGTCATTCAAGCCCACCCTGGATCCCAGAACCCTGAATGTGTAAATCCATACCTAAAAATTCCAAATGACTACACTGCAGAAGATCATCCCTCTCCTAAATAAAGGAGACTACATGACAGTGGACCTCAAGGATGTGTACCTACACTTGCCAATGAACAAGTTCTAAGATTCATATTAGAAAAGGTCCATTACTGGTTCACAGTACTGCCTATTGGGATAAAATAAGCTCTGTGGATCTTCACATAATGCCTTGCTGCCTTTAGCAGCCCACCCATGAAGAAGGGGGGATCCAAGTCTACTCCTACCTGGATGACTGGCTCATAAAGGCAAGGTCCTCCCAGCAGTACAATGACAACATGGACACAGTGAAACAAACACTGCACACAGTTTTTTCTAACAACTTAGAAAAGCTGTCCACGGTACCAGAAAATCAAAAGAAATCTTGGGCGCCACACTGGAATCACATTGGGGAAACACCTTCCCAATACAGAGTACAGGCAATGACAGAACTAGTTTGCCTCTATCAGAAGGGGTGAGCTTTGACAGTGAAGACAGTGGGGAAACTCAAGGGTTTCACCCCGAACCAAAATCACTTGGTGGCATGGTTCCTGAAGACATAGAATTCGGACACCTCAAGTTGACAAAAAGACCCTTGGAGATTCTCAGAGAAGCAGGAAGACTGACCATTCTGAACTGTTACTCCAAAAAAGGGAAAAGGTTTCGAAAATGGTGCACCAAAGTCAATGGCCCACAAACCATATCGGGGACCCACAATCCTGAAATACCTTGCGCAGCTGTTGGACGAAGGACTCTTATGCCACTCTAAAGGTACTACACCTGTTGGCTATTATGGCCCATACAAGGAGTATTGTCGGAATAAGTTTTTCAGACACCAGTGATCAAAAGGTTTTTGGTAGGAGCAAAAATAATTGCATCAACTCGTACATGGAATCTCAATCTGGTACTTATGCAACTGATAAGACCACCCTTTTAACCCATGTACAGCTCTGGTCTACAATCTCTCACTTGGAAAACCGCCTGCCTAGTGTCCATAACATCGCAACACCAAGTGAGTGAACTGCAGGCACTAACTATGCAGGAACCATTAATTCAAATTCACGAAAAGTGGATAGTAGTGAGAACTAATCCCAAATGTCTGGCCAAAGTTCTCTCACTTCAATGTCTACCAAACAATACAACTGCCTGGCTTCTTTCGGGGCCAAAAGTCATAAGGAGAATGCACCCTGGACACACTTGATGCCAGGAGGGCGGTGATGCACTGCTTACAGGAAACTAAAACGAGAAAAGCAACATGCTTTTTCTCTTTAGCAGCAACAGCCAAAGGGTTACCAGTGATAAAGGGAACTATAGCAAGATGGATGGTCCTGACAATACAAAGGTGCCACCACAGCAGTGGGAGTGGCACTGGAGGAAAGGCAGAGGGGGCATGCCATAAGGAAATAATGGACTGTTCCCATGATGCACAGGGTCGACTGATTTGCATATGGCCATGTCTGAACTGGGGTGGTGGAGTGAGCTAAAGAATGATGATGGATTAAACCCAGATCAGTTGACTGGGGGTGAGTGTTTGATTTGCTCTAACGCTCCGTCCATCATCCCCTTTGGTATCACAAGGAAATAATGGGCAATCAAGCATCTGTCAACATCTGCTTGGCGGCCAGTGGTCCTCTGTGCATACCTTCACAAAGCACTACTGCATCAACATCTGTCCAAGCAAAATAGGCACAGGTGAGACAAAGTACTTATTGACCTGTTTGCAAATTGGTCAATCGGATAGAGACTTCTAGCTGCAGATTCCTTAGCTTAGAATTATCTCCAGGCTTTAGACTGAATTCAGAAATTATTTGAGCAGTATACCCCCAAGCTTCGGTAGGTAGCATCGTTTGGCTCCAGTCACCAACGCGCTGATGTCTGTTCTCTTCTTTCTATGCCATTCAGCATAGATCGTGAGAGAGCTACCCCCGTCATATTTTTGACTGTATGTTCGACTTTTTGTAGAAGTTTTTTAAGACTGGTGTCCTGGTGTGGCAGATAAGTCAACGAGACAAGTGACTGGGATGAGCCCGCCTTTAACAGCCAGTTGTCAAGATAGGGGAAGACTGCCACCCCTGATCACCGCATATGAGCTACAACCTCCTCCATCACCTTGGTGAACATCCGAGGGGAGCTGGTAAGGCCAAAGGGGAGCACGGTGAACTGAAATTCCTTGTGATCTACAGTGAACCGCTGGTGACGTCTATGGGCAAGTAGGACTGGAATGTGGACGAATGCGTCCTGAAAGTCCAAAGATATCCAGTCTCCTGGTTCCAAAACAGACAGAACTTGTGCAAGCTTGAGCAATAAGAATTTCTACTTTTTTAGGAAGAAATTGAGAGGGGTCTGTGGGTGCTGCGTCCTCAGTCACGCAGGGGCTGGGAAGCTGGGCGAGCAGAGATGCGGGTGGAAGCCCCTTCAGTTTCCACGAAAGGTAGGCTGGGGTTGATGGGGGCCATGGAAAGGCCCTAGGAGCTGATTGTAGCTCTGCTGTCCTTGAAGCGCCCCAGTACTGAGTCCGCCTGGTCTCTGAAGAGACGGAAGCCATCAAAAGGCATGCATATAAGCAAAGCTTGGACATCCCCCTGAAAAGCCAGTTGTCCTCAGCCAGGCATAGTGCCGTAAGGCCACATACTAACACACCGCTCTGCCTAGTAAATCAGCCGTGTCCATCCCACATGGATTGGGAACCTAGCTGCATCTCTCCAATCAGTCATAACTTGGAGTGTATGGCCCGTGCTTCCTCCGCGACCATAGGCAGCACCTACACAACCGAATCACAAAGGGTATAGAAGTAATGGCCCAAAAGTCATGCGGTGTTCACAGACCACAATGCCACACTGGCAGAAGAAAACATTTTCTTACCCAGGGTGTCAAGCCTTTTGGATTTCCTATCTGGTGGGGTGGTAGGGAATGCACTAGGATTTACTTGGGGAAGTGGAGGCTTGGACCACCAAGCTCTTCAAGGTGGGTTGTTGGCTGAGGAAACGGGGGTCCCCTGGGGTGGCCAATGGCAGCGAGATATTCTCCTGTTCACAGAAGCTCCTGAGCAGGGCTTGGACCAGGCCCTGAGCAAGAGGTTCGCGAGGGCTTCATTAAATGGGAGAAGTGGTTCTGAAGGGGTGACTCAGTTGAAGCGGCTCCGTCAAGACATTTGTCTTGACAACCACGAAGGGCAACTGAAGGTCCAGGACCTCGGCCGCCCTCCTCACCACCACCGCAAATGTGGCTCCCTCCTCTGTAGCCACTGTAGGAGGAGAGACCAAGCCGGTATCTGGGGAAGTGTCCAGTCCACTAGCTTCCGCCAGTTCCTCACACCAGTCCCTAACGGGGTCTAGGGGCTGGTATTCTTCAAGGTCCAGTGGCTCCCAATCTTGCCCTAGCCCATAGGAATGGGGTTCAGGCTCCAGGGTGGAGGGAATGGCTCCAGTCGGCGTTGGAGCCTGTTTGGCGACACCCCTCCGGCTCTGTCTGAGTCGGGGATAAGAATGGGGACGAAACTGCCCTGGCAGCATCGTCAATGGGACTAGCGTCTGGGAGTTTTGAGGTGGCACGACTGGTGCCAGTCTGGATCGCTCTGTGGATCCAAGGGGCCTGACTTGTGCTGAGGGTGGACCCCCTCCGATGGGGAACCAGTAAGGGTCCCTCCTGAAACTGTTTGGCCCAAAGGTGCTAAAACAGAGAAGGGCCACCCAAATGAGGTGACTGGCCTCATAAAATTCCTGGAGTTGGAAGCGGGTGCTCTGGGTACTGGAAACTTGGGGAGGCTCGGAGACGGTCCAGGAGCCAGACTCAACCGCAGAGACAGGCTTCTAGTGAAGATGCTCCCTCATCTCATTAGATGACTTTGACGGATGTGGTGAAGTCGAAGACCTCTTCGACTTTTTGCTCTTCTTGTGGGACTTACCAGAATGGGGCCACTTTGAAGATCTATATCTGTGCAACGGATCCCGGGATGGTCCCCTCAACCGGGATTGAGACAGTTATGGCGTCGAGCGGCAATGAGTTTGAGGGATCACTCCCTCAAGGCCTTGGAGTGCATGGCGTGACAGTCAACTCAGCTCTTGCTGTCATTGTCACGCTCAAGGCACCAGAGACAGAGGAGGTGCCGGTGCATCACTGACATTTGCCGGTGACTGGTGCTGCATGGCTTGAATCCAGCCTTACTTCTTGCCTATGTTGTCCAGCAATCTGGATCAAGGAAGAGAAGCTTTCAAGGAGCCTGAAATATGCAGAGCTGTCACACCGAGAGCAGAGAAGAAATATTAGCATTCTTCCAAATATCCTCTGTACATTAAAGAGACGGAGCCAGCTGACTCCATTATCATGTCTGCAGCCAGAAAAAGGCAAACATCCCAAAGACATTGGGACCCCCACCAGACAAGGAGAGCAAGAAGATGGATCTGGTGGGGAGGAAATTTGAGAGGAGCGCCTTATCAGTGGAGAATAGTAAACTCAAATGCTCTCCTTAATAAATACGCATACCAACACTGTGATGAGATGGGAGAGCTAATGAAGCACTTGCCCTCTACCTGGGACTTCCAATAGACCTCAATCAGACTTCAAATGGTGCAAAATCGGGCAGCTAGACTGGTCTTTCAACAACATACACTGTCATATCAAACCATTGATGAAGAAATTACATTGGCCTCTGGTGGCCCAACAGAGACTATCTTTAGAAAAGGCTGTACTATCTATAAATCACTCCATAACAAAAGCCAAAAGTTTATATCCTCCAGAATCCAGAGCTATACCCCGACGCGCAATCTCCGATCAGTCCCTTTGAACCGTCTCACGGTTCTGAGATTTAAGCGAAAAAGGATTGGAGGAGCAAGATTTACATTGATGGGGCCCCATATTTGGAACTCACTCCCAACTAAAATTAGACTAGAAGCAAAGTATATGAGCTTCAGGAAGCTGTTGAAACCCTGGCTGTTCACACAAGCTTACTGCCAATAACCTGATCAGATGTCGCCTTCTTTATCCCAGGGCCTAGAAACCTATGGTGAGCATGCGCTTTATAAGTTTGCTTTAACAATAGTACCACAAGAGAGCATCTTACCTCGCTTAGGAGGGGGAAAAACATTGCAAATATATGGGTCATGTCGGCACTAGATGCTGCGAATACGGCAAGCCGCCAAATGATGGTGGCCTCAACACTAAGACTTCATGCATGGTTGAGTGCCTGATTTCAAGCCTGAAGCTCAGGCAAACATCATTGACACTTCAACAGTTGGAGAAAGGCAACAAAACTGTGAAGTCGGGGAGCATTGATATTCAGAGGAAACCCACAGAGAGGAACAACACCAACCTGTGGACCGGCAGGAAAAGGTAGCTTCTCTAGAACAGCTACACATCAAAGTTTCCAAGGTGCAAGCCAAACTCAAACACCTACACAGCGTTGGCAGTTTCAGACACCAAGTCGGTAGCCCTTTTGAGGCTTTGCACGAGGTAGAGCACAGCCTCCCAGAGGAGCAGCCTCCTCAGGGAAGTGACTTACCAAGTCAGCAAACCCTTTCACACACACAAGTGGGAAGCAGAACAAAGTACTTCCTTCTGGAGTGAAGGAAGCGGACATCAGACAACTTCTATATTAAACATCGTACAATTTGAATATTGCATGGAAGTAATAAACACGCCCTAAAGAAAAAGGACTAAAGAAGGTGGTCCACTTAAAGGAGGAAACATCCCGCCTACTCAAGGAAGTAGAGAAACTGCTGGCAGAGCAGGTATTACAAAAAGTGCCCAAGAAAGCGATAAATCGAGGAAATTACTCACCATATATCCGAATTCCAAAACAGCACGGTCCTCTGTGTCCAATACTAGACATTTGCTTCATAAACAAGTTCATAACGACACAAAAATACAAGATGACATCACTGCAGTAGTTCATGCCGCAGTTACAAAAGGGAGAATACATGGCACTATAGACCTAAAAGATGCTTACTTACAGATCCCAATGAATCACAAATGCAAGAAATACTTGCGCTTTGTAGTCAACAACATTTACTACCAATTCAAGGTACTAGCCTCTGGAATCAAGTCTGCACCAAGAGTATTTATAAAGTGCCTAACAGCAGTAGCAGCTTTCTTAAAAAGTTGCATCCACGTATATCCTTACTTAGAAAATTGGCTGATTAAAAGCAAACTTTTTCAGCAAATGTCAAAAAGACAACAGAAGGGGCAGTTTGACAGCGCGGACTGTGTGGAAAATAATGGGGAATGGCCTCATGCATCCTTCTTATCCCATATGCAAGGCTTCATATGATACTGATTCAAGAATGGATACGAGGTCAATTGTCACAAGCCATTGGAAGCTTCTAGTGATTGTCACACTAAGTACAGGAGGAGATAGCATGGTGGAACAGATCACATTTGACAGTTGTAGAAAAGTGCCCCTTTTTGCATGGTTGCCCCCCACTTTTTGCCTAATGTTAATGTACTTTGACTGAGTGTGCCCTGGGTTCCTGTCAACCAGGTACCCAGGGCCTATGTTCTTTCCCTAAACTGTACTGTTGCACAACCCAGTTGGCAACTCTCTGGCCACCTGTAAGTCCCTTGTAAAAGGTACCACAGGTACCAAGGGCACTGTGACCAGGGAAGACCTCGAAGGGCTGCTGCACTTATTGTGCCACCCTTAGGGGCCCTGTACCTTTACACCCACCCACACACCCACCAACCGCCGCCACCGCACATTAATCCCACACTGATGCCCGTGTGGGATTTAATGAAAAATGCACTCAGAGGGCATCTTAGAGATGCCCCCTGAAAAACGACCTAACGCTAGTGTCCTGGCTGAGTGGCTGCTCACCAGCTGCCACCACCAGACATGTTTCTGTACCCCTGGGTCGAGAGCCTGCTGCTCTCGGGGGTCTGAAACAATGCACATCCTGGGACGAGGTGCCAAGCCTCCTCCCCCAGGATGAGCTGGGTCCACAAAGGGGAAGCTTCAAAGGCCTGCCACCTTTGTGAGCTACCCCAGCCATTTGCTGCTCCCAGCAACTTACCCCCACTTTGGACGGGAGAATCGGCAGGAAAATCAAGTTAGGAGGAGAGGTGTGCCCACCTTTGCCAACCCCACCCCTCGGGTGCGGGAGGTGACGTGAAGCACAACTCTCAGTTCTTGCCGTCTTGAAGATGGGGGACCCAGCCTACCAGAGTGAGGCTTATGCCCCCCTCCCACTGGAGGGTGGAATAATAGGGGGGTGTACTCACACCAAGGAAGGGACCCATTTGTCCCGACCTGTACCTACCTGTAATGCCCCTAAATTTAGAATTTAGGGGCAACCCTGAACCTTGCCTCCTCTGACAAGAAAAAACCAGAAGGACCAAAGAGCTGTGTTGAAAAAGAGATCACCAACTGACTTGGCCACAGCCCTACCGGCCTGTCCCTCGACCTGCTACAGCGAAATCCCGGTGTGTCCTGCAGCAAGCAGCCCCTAAGAACCCGGAGGACCTGCCCTGCCTTCCCAAACCAGACTTTGTGTCCCGTGAGCACCGGAATTGCTCACCCACAGACTCTGGCTCCGGCCAAATCTGCGAGTCTTCACCACTCTGCACCCAACACCCACGGCCCGAGTGGCCCAACACCATGAGGAGGTATCCCTGGCGATCCTGACCTAGGATTTGGTGATCCTAGACCTGCCTCAAGTCTCCAGACGCCTGCAGCCCCTTTCTGGAGGATGCCCCCGACTGCGACCGGAGCCGGTAAGAGAAACCCAACGCCAAAAGACACCCCTGCACCAGACGACCCACGGCCTTGGGTGGCCCAATTGACGGTGTCCCGGCATCCCAAGATATCCCAACTTACCTCTCCAACTGGTGGTCGCCTCCAGAAGATCTTCGTCCCCGAGCCTGCAGTGTTTGTTGCAACCAGAGAATACCCATTGAAATCAACAGGGCACCCAATGCCATAACAGCACCCTGCACCCGGCCGCCCCTTTGCCGCTGTGGGTGCACCTTGTGTGCTAAATCTTATCCCCCTTTGCCCTGAGCCTAACATCAGGAGGTTTTATCCCTCAACCTTGTGGCCTGCTCGTGAGCAGCCACCAACCGGAGGCCCTCTATCCCCCATTGGATAACATTGGGCCTCAGCACTCTGCACCCAGCTGCCCTAGTGCTGTTGAGGGTGCTTTGAGAGTGCATCCTCATCCCTGGGGGAACCTTGGTTCTAACCCCAGAATACCAACTTCAAAACTTACCGATAACACTATTTTCTCCCATATGACTGCATTGACTGCTTTTCTGTGAAAAATCTTCTAAGCGTGGAGTTGGTTTGTATGAAACCCTAAGAAACTGCAAATGTACAAAAACAATTACTTTCCTTTTCTCTACGAAATGTCCCAGTATGATATCTAGGCATATCACACTGAGTAGAAAAAGTAACTTAAAGTAATCTGAAAAGTACGTACAAAGATCTCAAAAGTAACTTTAGAGTAATTTTGACTGACTTGCCTGTAAACAAACCAATTGCATCCAACTGCATTTCCATTGTATTCAACTGCATTATACCGGCAAATTATTATTTCGCTTACCTGCACCAGGCCTGGCTTGGTTCTAGAAATGAAATATCTAAAGTTTTTTACAAACCAATTGGTCGGAGTTCAGTCTTTGAGTGTGTGACAAGCATTTATTGTACACAGTCAGGCAAGAAATTATAACGCTACCCTCTAATAAAGCCTTACTGCTCGCCCACACTACCACAAATAGAGAGTAAGGTATCTACGTTTTCCTCTGCCTACCTTTGGGGTTCCACTGGACTCTGCACACTATACCTTACTTTGGTATAGTATATACAGAGCAAGCTTCCTACAACAGTGGCAAGACCTTTCTTGGAACCAACTTCAACAGTAACCATTACCACAGATGCCCACATATAGGCTGGGGAGCACATATGGGCACACTCAAGGTCCGATGTGTATGGAAGAATCCGGAAGTAGTAAACTTTCTGAACCTAAAGACCGAGTCCCTAGCTTTAAAAGCATTTCAGAAAGAACTTTGGGGGAAAATAAATATTAGTGCAAATGGAAAACACAACAGTTATTTTACCTCAACAAACTGGTAGGACCACAAGCCTGTGCTCTATCAAAATTAGCATGGGAAATCTGGAAATGGGCAAATCGGAGACAAATAAACTTAACAGCAATTCATCTACCTGGAAAAGACCATGTTGAAGCAGGCAAGGCTCATCCTCGCATGAGTGGGAACGCAATCAAGCAGTACTCAAACAGATATTCAACTGCTAAGGAGCACCACAAATAGATCTATAGCCAATGCTTGCAAACGCAAAATGCCAGCATATGCAACCACCCCACCCCAATACCCATGTTGCCCAGGGTAATCAACAAATGCAAACATTCCAACATGACAATAATACTCATTGCGCCTCATTGGGCGAGCCAAAGCTGACACTCAGACCTAATAGAAATCGTGAACGGCGACATTTTGAAGTTACAGAGACAAAATCTGATGGGGAATAAGTTCTTCAACAAGAGTTTCAGTTTAACAGCATGGCTCCTGAGGGTATCAAATGTGGTTACTTGCATTTACCAGAAAATGCAATGTCCTTTCTCAGAGAAGCAAGAGAGCCAACAACAAGGAAGTGTTACATAGCCAAATGCGAATAATAATTAAAATGGTGTCCAAGTAAAGGACTATTCCAGGAAAACACTAAAGACACAACAGTCCTTAAGTATCTTACACACCTCATAGACTACAAACTAACCTAATCTTCATTAAAGGTACATTTAGCAGCAGTTGTGTACTACACAAGAGGCAATTTAGGAAGGAGTTTTTTCAAAACACCAGTGATAAAAGGGTTCCTAGAAGGGACCAAAAAGATGGCGCCACCTCACTGGGTGCCAGCCCCAAAATGGAACTTAAACCTAGTATTTTCACAGCTAATGAAGAAGCCTTTTAAACCTTTACACAAGGCCTCGCTAAAGATTCTCACTCTGAAAACAGCTTTGCTAGTTGCAATCACATCTCTACGCAGGGTGAGTGAACTACAGGCTCCTACAATCCAAGAGCCATACTTACAAATCCGCGAAGACAAAATTGTCATGAGGACACATTCTCAATTTTTATCCAAAGTTGTTTCTCATTTTCACATAAACCAGACACTTCAAATATCAGGCTTTCTCCAGGAACTAAAGGTTCAAGCAGTAAGAGCTTTACATACATTAGACGCTAGAAGAGCTATTATATACTATATGAAAAAGAAAAGAGCAAGTCGGCAAAACAAAGCAGTTATTTGTCATTTGCAGACAACAATATAGGAAAACCTGTAACAAAGGGTACAATCTAACTGGATTTCAGAAACAATAAAACTGCAGCTCAAATGTAAGGATACAGTTAGACTCCAAGCCAAAAGCACTCTACACAAAAAAAGGAGCAACAATAACCTTTCTAGCAAGTATACCTTTACAAGAAATTTGCTTGGCAGCAACCTAGTCATCTGTGCACACTTTTACAAAACATTGCATGAGTATTCAAATGAACAAGGAAGCTCAAGTGTTTACAATAAAACACTAAAACATCTATTTACAAATATAAGCTCATCTTCATCTCTACCTCCAAGTTTAACAAACTGCTACAAAATCAGTGCACAGCATGTGAATCAAGGAAAAAATCACGCTGCAAACCGAAATAATTTCTTACCTCTAGGTATAGTATTGCAGCTTGAAGAATTTTCTGGGTTCACAAGCGACCCACCCACCTCCCCAAGAAGATGGTAGAGCATACAAAAAAAGAATCTGAAGATGACCATGCGTGGGATCTTCTGGGGAGGGCATATGATGTAAGAGGAGGCAGGACACCAAATTGTGGGTCATCGACGCCCAAGACAAAAAAAAAAAACAGAGAAGGAAAACTAAAATCAAGAGAATTCCGGATCCAACACAAGATGGCGAAATAATGCACAGCATGTGAATCCAGAAACTTCTTCAAGCTGCAAAACTATGCCTTCAGGTAAACTATATGGATATCCAATTTTAAACCAAGGTTTCTTAGTCTCGACTGAATGGGAACCCATACCTAGGTCCAACAGCCCATTTCCACTTGTCAGTACATCCTCACTTCTTTTCAAAATCAGTACCTCCGATTCAGAAATATTTCTGCCAAAGTCTTACTATCTCTGCACTTGCATTGTAGAGGCCAAAGGTGTAGTTGCCTATCCTGTTGCCACATGTAACAGTTTAGTCCATTCTTATTGATCAGGTAAGCAAGAGGCTGAATGTAGATTAGAGAAAAATGGAAAACTATGAGGCCCCAAAAGTAGAGTAGTGGTATTGCACTTTGGCTTATTGGTTTAGAGTGGTTCTGTGATACAGCAATACCCATGTACTCATCAGTCTGTCCAAGCAGGGTAGCATATAAGGAAATGTCTCCCCAGTAGAAGTCAATTAATTGAGTGTGATTTCTTGGAATTTCTGGGTATAAACTAAATAGTAATGATTAGTGTGCTCACCATTGTTAGAATGTCAAATGTTAAGAGACAAACATTTATTGTATTGATGCTGTTACTACTTGCAACCTTCAGTATTGCTGTATTCTGTTATGTTTGTTTGGAACTTGCAAAATGGTTTAAAAAAAAAAAAAAAGTTCTGTTTCTCTGTCGGGTGGCTTGCATGTGGATTCCTTCTCAACTGTTCCTTTCTGCCCGTGCGACTAGATTTTTACCTTCCTTCACCCCGTCTTACTAAGAAGGCTGGTTTCTCAATTCCAGTGCTGCTTGATTTATCAATACTACATGGGGTAGGTAGGCGTCATTTCAGGGTTTTTTGCATTTGCTACAACATTTTACTGTTCTATCACTGTTTAAGGAGTCGGATTGGAGCATTTGTATTGCAGACACAGATATTTTTGTTGTCCCATTCGATGCCCACAAGTTTATATTTTTGTCCCCGAATTTCTGTTCTCCCTTTTTCTCAGCTTTTCTGGTGAAGCCTGCCTCTTTCACTTGGATTTTGTGATAGACTGCTTTTTTGTGCTCTCCAGTTTTAATTCAAGTTGAGCTCATTGCAGCCTTATTGCCCACTGGAGACTTTCTTAATACCTTTATTTGACTTTTTCCTCAAATCTATGACCCTATTCTGGAGATATTTGTCACTCATTGCAGGGAAGTGCACCATCTGGTCAGTGTTGCCCTATCTTCTGGTAACCAAGGCATTGCAGAAAGGCTAGATAATGATAGATACTTCTAACTACAGTTTCCTCTCCTTTTAAATCCAGAAAATATTTAGCAGTAGCCCTGTGCGCCTTTAGGTGGTGTCATTCGGCTCCTAATCAGGAAATTATGTGCAGGGTTGCTTATAAGTGTCACCCATGTGCACTGATATCCGTTCCTTTCTTGCTGGAACACCAGGTGCAGTTCTGAGGCTACTCCATGTGTCTGAGACTGTTGCAAACTCCTGTGTGCTAGGGAAAATAACACCCAGGACTGTTACAAGGAAATGTCTGACAGATCCCCACCAAGTTTCTGTGGCGCATTGGGTTGAAACACTACTAAAAGGCCTGCAGTGACACATGCCTTCATGAATCCCCAAGGCCATCTGGGAACCTCAAGTCACCAAGCACCAAAAACCTCTGCACCGTGATCAGTCAAGGTCAAACGGAAGATTCTGGACCCTATACTGATCCTGAAGTCGTTCCAGTGGCAGATCTTCATCACACTCAGTCTTTGGGGAAGTTGAAGAAGAAACAAAGTTCAAGTGCGACTCTGCCCCCTTCCCACCACTCTGTAATTCCAGAGTAGGAGCGAGGGTTTCAACGTACCTCTCTTGAGGCTGATCCCGACTCTTGTTCCGAGCCGACCTGAATTTCCGGGTCCATCAGCAGTGCTGCAGCAAATTGAGTAGTTTTGTTTCGCCATAAGTATTTGGCTCGTATCCGGCTCCCACTGGTGTGCCTATGGATCCCTAAAAAAGCAAGGGCCTTCATCCTGGACTCTGCCTGCAGGTCCTCCATTACCATTAGTTGATCCCTCTGAATACGCTACTGTCTCAGCTGCGGCTTTGATTCTGGCGCCACAACCCACTCTAGATCATGGAGCATTGACTTGAATGCTGACTCTGGACTACTTAGTCCAGCCCATTGTGTTCTCTGACCTCTGAGGCTGCATCCTGATCCATTTGGGCTGCAGCCTTTTGGTGTCCCATCAGACTCTGGTGTCCTGTCCTTGCCTCCTGGAAGGGCCCGCACACTACATGCCTTATTTACAAAGAATTCTGATAATGATCCTTATGATCCGGGAGATTAAATTGCTCAACCATATACTAATATCCTGGAAGTCTTCAGACCACTTGTCAGCTGCTTGGACACCTCACGAGACACAACTATTTTCTCCATCAAACCCTGCTTCAGACGCTAGTGCCTCCTTCGCATTGTTATACGGAGGGCCTGCTGAGGTCCTTGACTTACAGTTGTTAACAAATGAGATAAAGACCAATTTCCTCACTGAAGTGCTTCAGCCTGGGCAAACCAATGCGAAGCCATTACTTCCATTCAATGAGGCCCTTACAGACACCCTGCTTGGGTCCTACGTGAAACCCTTTTCTGTAGTCTTGTAGTGCAGGCCTCCAATGTAATGTCAACCTGAATGCTTTCCCTACCACTCTACTGGACAGCTTGGCCCTATGTTCGGTCAATGCCAGCTGCCTTCTAGGGCATTATACCCTTGCCCTTTGGGGATTCTGTTGCCCAAATCTTAGGTGCTGTCCCGGACAATTTGCGTCCCGCTCTCCCACGAGCCTTTCATGACGGCTGTGATGTTGCCTAAACTGACTATGCGATGTGGATTAGACATTACAGATTGCCACAGTAGAGCAATTGGCATCTGTGCAAATAAGGCCACAGACTTCTGGTGACATTCAGTTCACTTTGATGAACGTGCCCTTTGATGGATCACATCTTTTTGGAGGGAAAGCAGACTCCGCCCTAGAGTATTTTAAAGGTAGGAGGGTTACAGGTACACTTGTTGGGTCTGTCTTCTGCGCCACATCAGCCAAAACACCAATTTCATACTCTGTGGCGATGGAGGCTTTCTATACTGCCAGTGTAGGAAGCTGGCTCTTTATATACTATACCAAAGTAAGGTATAGTGTGCACAGAATCCAGTGGATCCCCAAAGGTAGGCAGAGGTAAAAGTAGATAATACCTTACTCTATTTGTGGTAGTGTGGGCGAGCAGTAAGGCTTTATCAGAGGATAGTGTTAAGCATTTATTGTACACACTCAGGCAAGAAATGATGTCACACACTCAGACTGAACTCTGAACAATTGTTTTGTATAAAAATATTTCTTTGTTGTATTTTTATTATAGAACAGGTACATAAAATACTTTTTTCATGTAATACAGTTAAATGCAGTTACAGGTAGGTCTAATGTTCCAAAACGGTTGAAATTACTTTTCAGTTACTTTGCAATTACTTTGTGATTACTTTTTAAGTTACTTTCCAGATTACTTTTTCTACTCTGTGTGATATGCCTAGATATCACTGGGACATTTCCTGGATAAAAGGTGAGTAAAATAGTGTTCAAGGCATGTGTGCTGTACATACACATGCTTTGCATGCTCCTGCCATCTAGTGTTGGGTCTGGATGTTTACAAGTTGTTTTTCTTCAAAGAAGTCTTTCCTAGTCACGAGGTAAGGTGACTCCTCCTTTCGGTGATAGTATGCATGGGCATCGACTCATTGTTAGATTGTTTTTTTTCTGCCATCGGGTTCGGGCGTGTATTGCTGCTCTCCGGTTCGAAACTGTTCTTCGGGTTCCCCTTGGTGCGCAATCCACTCTACCCTCGACGGTATTGTTTCGTATGCGTTTTCCACTTCTCCGCGTATCAATTCGGTCAACGAAATCTCCATTTTCGATCGGAAAGTTTTGTGGGCGGCCTTCGGGCCTAACCGCGTCGGTCCAGCTCTTCGTCGATGGAACAGACTCTGTTATAATTCTGTTCTTTGTGCCACGCCAAGTTCCCACGCACCGACTCGCACCAGGTGTGTAACTTGTGCTTGTCTCCTGAGCACAAAGAAGACTGCGACGTGTGCAAATGGTTTCAGTCGAAGAGAACTCTCCGTGATCATCGGGCTCAACGTTGGGAGATGCAGCGCCAACAAGTCCACGACACACCAGGTATCTTCGGTGAAGACTCCGAGCAGGATGACCTCGAGCCCTCAGTGGCTGAAGAAGAACACGCCTTCTCCGTGTCGTACTCCGATTCAGAGTTGGAAATAGATCTCGACGTCGAAGATGTGCCACAGGGACAGGGTGACTTGAGTACAGAAGACCCTTTGCCCCGTCCACCCACTCCCAAAAAATCAAAGGCTTCGGCACCACCTCTGCCTCCTGGCCAAGGTTGGCACCGAAACGATGTTTCTGGCGCTCTGCCTCCCGGCTAAGCACCGAAACATGTCGTCAAGCCTTCCGGCTCGGGACTGAGCCGGCCGATATCCACCTTGGAGCAGAAGCCTTCCGGTTCCAAGCACAAAGTCTGTTCGGAGCCTAAACCCTCCACGCGAAAAAAGAAACGGCCTTCGGAGCCGAAACCTTTGGTGCTGAAAACCAAAGATGCCCCTTCAGCACCTAAAGGTCCGAAATAGACATTGTACCATCTAAATCGGATCCTAAACAAAAACTGTAGATTAATCCTGATACAACACATATTCACGCAAAGCCGCCTTCTAAGCACAGGCTTCCTGATGACAATAATCACTATAAAATCCCTTTGAAGAAGGAAAAGGTTGGTACCAGCTCTTTTCATCCACCACCATCTCCTCCACCTCCACCCTCCTCTCCACTTTTAGATCCTTTGCACATCACACCTCACGACTCTCCACTATCTCACCATGAGGAAGACGATATTGATAAGGGAGACTCGCACTTACCAGGGGATCCATGGATGGATTATACAATTGACCCTCCTTTGGATAATGATCCAGACCTTTACCCTGCCAAGCCATCTTCACCTGATGACAATGTATCTTATCAAGAACATATTGCCAGGGCCACACAATACCATGGGGTGGTACTCCACAAAGAATCCTTAGAGGATTTTTATTTGAGACAGTAGGCTCCATGCACACGTAGAGCCAAACACTCCCTATGCTCAAAGGAATGATGAGGCGCGCAGATGAAATTTTTAAAGACCCTGTACGTGCACGAATTCTCACTCCTAGAGTCGACAAAAAATACAAACCTTCCCCAACAGATCGGGTATTTATTAAAGGCCAGTACCACTTGACTCCTTGGTAGTTTCCAATGCCTGCAAGCCAGCTAATTCCCAAACCTCGGGGGGCGATGCCTCCCCCCCAGATAAAGAATCAAAACTCATTGACTCTTCTGGCAAACTCATAGCTGCTCAAGCTGCTAATCACTGGCGTATTGCCAACATGCAGGGCCTTCTAGCAAGATACGACCGGGCGCAATGGGACAAAATGGAGCAATTGCTACAATATCTCCCAGATGAGCATAAAGCTAAAGCCCAAGGCTTGGTCCAAGAAGGGAAATTAATTTCCAACTCTTCCATAAGGTGTGCTCTAGATGCTGCTGACACAGCAGCTAAAGAGGTTAGCACTAGCATTCTACTCGGAAGGCATGCTTGGTTAGGGATCTCCGGTTTTAAGCCCGAAGTCCAACAATTTATTTTAAATACACCTTTTGATAAATAACATCTTTTTGTCCCTGAAGTAGATCAAGTGCTCTAAAAAATGAAAAAGGATACAGAGGTAGCAAAATCCATGGGAGAGCTTCAGTCCCCTTCAAACAGGGGCTCCTTTCGGCGCTCCTTTTACCGGGAAGGGTCCAAGTCAACACCCTCAGACCAAAACACTTCCTCGACCAGGGTTACAACCAATCCTCTTACTCAAGAGGCTTTTTTAGAGGAGGATATAGGGGAAACAACTCTAAAGGCAGGGGTAAGGGCACCACACCCCGTAACTCCCCTTCCCCTAATAAGCAGTGACCTCCCCACGATCCCCTCCAACCATTGCACACCTGTTGGAGGAAGACTTAAGCAGTTTATCCCCATTTGGCAATCTATAACAACCGACAAATGGGTGATCGGAATTATCCAACATGGTTATTGCCTGGAGCTTGCCACCAATCCTCCCAACATTCCTCCTCGCTCACAAATTGTCTTCAGACCACTTGCAGTTGCTCGAGCAGTAAGTGCAATCTCTTATTAAAAGGAGCCATAGAACCAGTTCCACTACAGTACCAAGGTTCAGGGGTTTACTTCTTATTTTCTATTTCCCAAAAAGGACGGCTCCTTAAGACCTATTCTGTATCTCAGGGAGTTAAACCAATATATACTGTCACAGCATTTTCACATGGTAACCCTTCAACAGGTACTTCCACTTTTACAGAAGGGAGATTTTTTGTCTACTCTAGACTTAAGACGCATATTTTCATGTTCCAATTCATCCAGCTCATTGCAAATAGCTCAGATTTGTGATAGCAGGCAAACATTACTAATTCAAAGTACTCCTGTTTGGAGTGACTACTGCTCCCAGAGTATCTACCAAATGCCTGGCAGTAGTCGTAGCTCATCTCAGAAGACAACATATTCACGTCTTCCCCCCTACCTAGACGACTGGCTCATCATAGCCAGCACTTATCAAGACTGTCTACAATACACTCAGACCACAATAGTTACTTCATCAGCTGGGCTTTATGTTCAATGCACAGAAATCTCACCTGCATCCTTCACCAATGCAATCTTACCTAGGGGCCACTCTAGACACTATCAAAGCTCTAGCCTCTTCCAAAGTAGCCAGAATTCACAACATTCAGTCTAATACTACAGTTTCAATCCAACCAAACATTACCAGCCAGAGTGTTCATGCAACTGCTGGGAATGATGACGTCTTGCATCACAATTGTACCCCATGCAAGACTCCACATGCGTCCCCTACAAGAGTGCCTAGTTCGTCAGTGGCATCAGTTGCAGGGTCAATTAACCGATTTAGTGTTGGTAGACGGCCGCACCCATCGCTCTCTGCAGTGGTGGAACCCACAAAATTTATCAAAAGGACGGCCTTTCATCTACCCTATTCCACAGATTGTGCTCACAACAGACGCATCTGACAGGTTGGGATGCCCATCTCCAAGATTACACAATACAAGGTCTGTGGAGCGACAAGCACAAAAGCCTTCACATCAACTGTTTAGAGCTTTTAGCAGTGTTTCTAGCGCTCAAAGCTTTTCAAACTCACCTGATAGGCAAAGTTGTCCTAGTTCGGACAGACAACATGACAGCAATGTACTATGTACAAAAACAGGGGGGGCACACACTCCCAACTGCCACACCTCTCTCAAGCCATTTGCAATTGGGCAATCCATCACAGGATTTATGTTCTGGCAGAACACCTTCCAGGGGTAAACAATCAGATTGCCGACCTCCTCAGCAGAGAGAGGTAGCAAATTCACTAGTGGGAACTCAATCCCCAAGTTCTCCTTCCATACTTCCAACAATGGGGATTCCCACAAATAGACTTGTTCGCCACAGTCGACAATGCAAAATACTCAAACGTTGGCTCCAAGTTCCCACACCCACTCTCAAAAGGTAATGCCCTATATGGATGAACTGGTCAGGGATATTTGCCTATGCTTTTCCGCCTCTCCCACTCATTATGTGTCTAGTTCGGAAGCTCAGGCAAACATCCCTCACACTAATTCTAGTAGCTCCCACATGGGCCCGTCAACCATGGTACACCACCCTGTTGGAGCTGTCAGTAGTTCCACATCAAAAGCTGCATCTCACTTCCAAAGTATTTAGGAAGACAAGGGTGCCCCAATATATGAACCTGGGGTAATTCCAGGCTCCTCACGCAGAACCATGGAGAAATCAGACATCCAAATACCAAATAACTAAACTTAGCGATCTGGATCCTGAAGTCCTAGAGTTTGGTTATTTAAATCTACCACCAGACTGTATGGCTGTTCCTAAAGAGGTAAGAAAGCCTACTACCAGAGCTTGTTATGCTGCAAAGTGGAAAAGATGTTGTCTACTGTAATAACAAAACCAATCCTATAGATGCTTCTATACAAAATATTATCTGTTAGCTGTTACACTTACAGCAAACTGGACTGGCTTACACATCTATTCGTTTGCACCTTGCAGCGGTAGCTGCGTATTTGCAGAACAGGCAACATTTACCACTATTTAAAGTTCCAGTGATTAAAGCCTTTATGGAAGGCTTGAAAAGGGTAATACCACTAAGAATTCCCCCCGCGCCTGTATGGAATCTTAACATTGTCCTTGCAAGGCTTATGGGTCCACCTTTTGAACCATTGCACAATTGTCCTTTGCAGTTTTTCAATGAAAGTTGCTTTCCTCATTGAAATCACTTCATTAAGGAGAGGTGGTGAGCTACAGGCATTAACCTTGGAAGAAACCTTCTTTCAGCTCCACAAAGACAGGGTAGTTCTTCGCACCAACCCGAAATTCCTTCCCAAAGTGGGTTTCTGCTTTTCATATAAACCAATCAGTTGAGTTACCTGTGTTCTTTCCTCAACCTGATTCTGTATCAGAACGAGCTCTTCACACGCTTGATGTCAAAAGAGCTTTATTGTACTACATAGATAGAACCAAACATTTTCGCAAAGCAAAACAACTGTTTGTCGCATTTGCTCCACCTCACAAAGGCACTACTATCTCTAAATCTGGCATTTCAAGATGGATTGTTAAATGCATTCAAACATGCTATGCAAAAGCTAAAAGAACTTTATCCATACCCACTAGAGCGCATTCTGCTTGCAAAATAGAGGCTACAATGGCCTTTTTAGGTAACATTCCTGTAGCTGACATATTTAAGGCAGCTACATGCTCTACACCACACACATTTTCCAAGCACTATTGTGTAGATGTGTTGGCACGACAACAAGCTAATGTAGGCCAAGCAGTACTTAAAACACTGTTTCAAACAACTGCAACATCTACAGGTTAGCCACTGCTTTGGGAGTATACTGCTTTGTAGTCTATGCAAAGCAT